>LFRF01000002.1:937573-957968 GCA_001189435.1 Tolypocladium ophioglossoides CBS 100239 | reverse complement strand
ACCCTATAAACGAGCTGAGCTCAGTCTTCTTAAAAGAGTGGGGCCTCGGCGGACATTTCGATGTGGTGGAAGGTTTGTCGTCTTTATATATTTGAAGCCCTATTCCATTTTCGTTGGCTGAAATAAGGGGCGAATTGTCACCCGCGCATACGGCGCGAGGTGGTTTATGCGCGACAGTTCATACTGTGCAGGCAGACCACTAGCGGATTGAGGACATGCCAGTGTAGGCTTGAAGATCGCTGCGAACACGATGTAAGTTGCTCTAGGCCTGGGGAAATATTGCCGCCACGTCAGGCATTGCGCGTTTATAATTGCCGGGCTGTTAATGAACTTGAATTTTTCTCAATGTCGTAATAGCATGCAACAGAAATGCTTTCAGGTTCGTTTGGATTGCCGCCTTACAGCCCCCGCGCCTCTGTCAAATTATTTGGTGAACGTCAAGGCCTAAAGATAGCGAGAACGGTTCTTATTGAGAGTTTTTTTCTGTCGCGTTGCTATATCGTTATTCGGCTTGTAATGGAGTCAATAAGGGTGATTTAATGGAATAGCAATGCTTCTTGGCTTAGTAGAATAGTCTAGGCCTAAAAAGCATACATAATATTAATAGCGTTCTTAAACGGTTTATATATCCTTATTGAAGGAATATAAAGCAGGAATACATAAAGTAGTACTTTTAGGCCTTATGAGCTAGAGGGGCTTTAAGGGCTATTACTCCTTTCGGAAAATTAGTTTTTCCGGCCGCTAAGTTAGCCAATCCTAACACGAGCAACGTGAAGCTAGCCCTCGAGGCAACTTCAAGCCCTCTACGAAGTACCCGACTACGCGTTGATGGCCATGAGGTAAGCTTTCCCCGTGCCCAAGACGCGTTCTAAGCCCTCGATCACGAAGCTCCCGAGGTCTTGCGACAAGGTGGCTCGAGCTCTATTACATGCTCGAGCCGTGCTTGCCGGTCCCCATGAGCATCACGCTTACGACTACCCTCCCCAGGGCCGTCATCGACCTCACCAACGACGGGCCGCCAGCACCACAGCCTTTCGCTCCAAGCCAGGCGAAGGCGCACAAGGCATTGCCCAACGCGCCTCCCGCGAAGAGGCGGCGCGTTGAAGATGATGCCTTGTACAGGGTCTGGCGCCTCAAGACATGCGTGCAACTCGAGATCCTGCCGCTAGTCAGCAGCGCGGTCAACCGCTTCCCCAGAGCGCAATACCGCGTGGACGATATTGCAGTGCAGGTATGAATGCAAGGAGCCCTGCAAGCCAGTCAAATGGCTAACGATATGTGCCAGGCTATCACGTCAATCTCGTCCAATCCGACTTTCCGCACGAGAGCCGAGGAGTCCAATGGCCAGCTGCTGCCGCAACACCGGGCGGAAGCAAAAGGCTACCTGGTTGAAATCGTCGAGAAGTTGGCAGCGCTGCCGGTATGTGCGCGTCGATGTCTTGGAAGAAATGCTGCTAATGCGATCGCGTGCAGCAATACCAGATCCGACCGCTGAAGCCCTCCGTCGAAGAGGCAGCCGTCCCCCTCCGGACCCTACCACAGGCATCAAACGACACTGAGCCAACATCCTGCCCTCCGCAGCCGAACGCAACGTCGAGAGTCTTGTCCACGACCAAGCCTGGGTTTCGTGCACGATATACCCAAAGACACACCGCCAGACCACGAGCCCACGCAACAGACCCACCTGCAACGGCAAATAGATGGCTTGGGCTCGAGCACCGACCGTATCTGCCCGCAGCCGAGCGCGACTCAATTGCCAAAGGAGCGAAGTGTCCGATCCCTGCGCAACTCGGCGCGATCAAGTGGCCACTGGTCTACCATGTGGACTTCACATCGGACGAAGTAGCCGAGGTCCTTAAGCACATGGCCGAATATCTCCCAGCCAGTGTCCCTTACAAACCGGCCGAGTGCCTGACAGGGCTCTGTTTCGACCACAATGTCGCCACAATCGTGGGCGATGCACTCCGAGGCCGAAGCGCCGAGGATCTGCGCAACTTTTGCTCCGACTTGATGGCCGGCCTCGCGGCTTCGCCCGACAAGATACGAGTTCTGTCCCTCGATCAAGACGTCCGCGACCAGCGAAGCGAAGACCGTCGTAGCGGTCGCGTCCCATCGCTTCTCTTGGCGCGAGAGCTAGAAGGAAACGCCCGGTTTGGACGCACGAGACAGTTGGAGAATTTCCAGAACGAGTTTAAGAAGGCTCACGAAGATGGCCTGACCGTCATTGCCGAGTTCACAAACTGCGCAGGCGACATCTCGGCAATGTCTTGGGTCCCAGATGGCAACGTGCTGTGCGGCACGACGGCTCATTCCGACACCCACAACCAGCAGTACAACAAGCCCGGAAACATGTTACTTTGCTCAACATCGCGGGGCACCCTTCGAGCGTTTGCCGATCACCGCATTCCGCGCCCCTTGGTGGAAGAGGGAGAGAACTCGACCGAGGCAATGCGCCAGAGCCAGGACCCTTGGCTGTACTCTTCTGTCGTCTCCTCCTACTACGACAAGGCCCACGGCCGAGCATACACGTCCAGTTTCGACAAGACGGTCAAGGTCTGGAACGTCGCCAAAGACGGCGATTCCATGGAGGCTGTTGCAACCTGGCATCATGGGGGCAATGTTAATTTTGTGGCTGCGGGCAAGGATGGGTCTGGCCGCGTAGCTTCCGCAGCAGACGTACCGACCAAAGCCGTCCGCGTCTACACAGTCAACACAGACAACGCGGCTGAGAGCACTTACCAGGCCATCTCATGCACGCGAACGGATGCCGACGACTCTGATAAGTGGGCGTACTTCCCGGCGACGATGCACTGGGGGCGCGCCCCTGGAACAACTCATCTTCTGGTCGTGGGGTATTCTCCACGAAGCCTCACAAACGACGACCGCGACATCCCCGAAGACAAGAGGAACTCTGGGGAGATTATGATGTGGGATGCATCCAGGGGCTGCCGGGTCCCTGTCTTGACGGCTACGACTGCCAACGTTTTCGAAGTAGTCTGGCACCCCAATTTACCACGCTTCGCCGTCGCAACCACACCTAGTGGGCTTACCATTGAGCACGGTATACGGACCCAAATTCACCTGTTCCAGCGCGACAGAGAGCGGGAAGACGGCGCGTACAGCGAGTTCCAGAAGCTGGATTGCCCTGCAGCCGATATCAACGAAATCGCCTTGATGCCCAACTCATTGCGCCATGCCTACGTCACGGCGGGGTGTACGGATGGCAAGGTGTACGTGTGGGACACGGCCCAAGGAGACCACCCCATCCATGTGCTAGAGCATGGCTACCCCCTGGACGACTTCGCACATGATCGCGAGAAGGAGGATACAGGTGTCAAATTCACTGCCTGGGGCACCACGGCGGATAGGCTCTATACCGGATCTAGCGACGGCGTGGTCAAGGTGTGGAACGTTCGGAACAGGCACCAGCCTTTCGTGAGGAACCTGCTCGAAGCACCAGGCCCAATCTCGTGTGGCATCTTTTCCCCAGACCACGCGAAGCTCGCTGTCGGAGATGCGACCGGTCGCGTGTTTCTATGCTCGGTTGACAAGCGCGACGAGAACGAGGCGCACTTCACCACCCTGCCGGGAACGAATCGAAGGATCCGCCGTCCGAAGCCGTTCATCCCCCACCCAGAACCCCCGCCACCGGAACAGGACCCAGACCGCATGGACGTCGATCCACCAGAGCACTCTATAGGCGCTTACGCGCGCGAGACCTACATAGCCTCGGGGCAGCTCGTCCTGAACCGCAACCCCGTTGTTGGCGCCGTCCAGGGGCCCAAATACGCGTCCACAGGCCTCTTCCTTCGAGAAGCCCACCTCGACGAAGATCCGACTAGTCCTCTATTAACAGAGTACGAGCGCAACCAACGCGAGAGCTTAGATATGAGCCGTGGAATACGCCGCCGCTCGCAGAGGCGTCTCAAGAACCCCTTTGCAGACGGGGCTGCCTTGCTTGACAAGCATGGGCGAGACAAGCAGCATGCCTTTAATAAGAGCCGAGATATTGACTATCTTAAGTGGGACTTCCCGGAGCTCTGGACCCTCCTTGTTAGGGATGGCGCGACCTTAACGGACGTCGAAGAGGATTGGGGATTTACATACGAGGAGCTGCCCGTTTGCTTAGAAGACACAGGCGAGCGAGAGGAGAGCGCGCGGGGGGACGATTGAGGGCGACAGAGCGCATGCGGGTAGGACGTAATAATAGCGCACATGGTGCTTTATATAGCCTTATACCCGTTAGTACGCCGTACGTAGGTTATATCCACAGGTATAGGGTAGGTAAGGTACCTCGGTCGCGGCGATTACCTCGTTACAATGTGTACACAATGCACGATGCTCGACACCTCCGTACATCCGTTTCGTCTATTCGATTTACCGTCGCGTGGAGCATCGCGACTTGCATGTCTACAATAATAGTACCAAATGATAACCTATTCGAACCGTGGGCGCACAACGTCCACCCATTCATCCACTACTCAGACTGGCGGACGAACCCCGACGCACACGTAGCCCGGCCATGGCCCCAAGAAAAATAAAATTCGTGTCGCAACAATCAGTGCCCTTCCCGTTTGCAGTGTGCCCTCTGAAAACGCCGCCTAATGCTTAGCCGAGACCGAGTCGCCGGTCAATTTTTCAACATAAGTCTTTGCCCTGTTCAAGTGGTCAGCACAATGGAAACTCGCCGAGGATAGACTTCGGGGAGGGGGACTCACATGTCGCCAAAGGCGACCATGCAGATGGTCTGCCAGACACCGAGACCAACGCGCGGCGCGACGCCGCGGTAGAGGCCCCTGATGCCGTTGTTGGCGTAAATGTACCTGGAGGTGTTGCCGACCGTCATCTTCTTGGGCCGGTTGGGGTCCTCCTTCTTGCTCTGCATCTCGACGCGGATGACCTCGATGGGCTGGTTCCAGGCGCTGAGGCCACCGCCCAGCCCGCTGGCCAGGATCTTCTCCCAGGGGGACAGCTTGTCGCTCTGGCCCTTGCCGGTGGCGGAGCGGATCCAGCCCTCGGCCAGACGGCTGAGACCGAAGCGGCTGCCCCAGTTGGTCATCTGGCGGATGGCGACGGCGTTGACGCCCTTGTTGATGCCGCGGATGCCCTCCTTGCGGTAGATGCCCATGAAGGTCTGGAAGGTGGAGGTGGGCGCGACGCCGGTGGCGGCCATCTTGTGCTTGGTGATCTCGACCGTCGTCATGCAGGTGCAGAAACCCATGGTGGCGTAGGCCTGGGCGACGCCGCCAGTAATACCACCGAGGATGCCACCGCCAAACTCAGAGGCGCCGGCCGCTCGAGCGTAGTACTCGGCCTCGGAAGCGACGAAGAGGAGGACGGCGCCCTTGGTCGAGGCTTCGATCCAAGCCCAAGGGATCAGGCCCTGGTAGACTGCACGGTTGCGCGCGTCAGCGTGTGCCGGGACAGCGGCGCGTCGGGGAAAGAATTGCTACTCACACCCAAAGACACCACCTCGAGACCAAATACGCCCCAAAGCCGAGGTGAAGCCATCCCCGCGGTGGGCGGCCATGGTGGTCTTGACGACCTCGAGCGGCTGGCCGAGGGTGGTGACCTCGAACATGTTGAGGCCGGCGCCGAGAAGCAGGTTGGAGAATTTGATGGGCTTCTTATCCAGCTTCGGCTCCCCAGCAGAGCTGGGCAGGGTGGCGGTCGCAACCATGGCTTTGGGAATTGCAGCGAAAGGGGGCCCTGACCAAGGGAAGAGGGTGCTTCGTCGCAAGGGGGCGTGACGCGAGGAGACGCTGGACGGCGACGACGAGCGAGAGAGCGCCGAGGCAGACGGCGTTTGCGCGGTGACCGATGGGGTCGGAAGCGGAAGCCAGAGGACGAAGGATGAGGCTGCTCCGGAGAGGGAGAGATGGACGGAGGACGGAGGCTGTCTGGGCAGTTGGTGCAGTCAGTCGGTGAATGCAGTCCGTGATTCCCCGGAGGCCGCTGCTGGGCTGGTGCGTGTTGCGCTGGGACCTGGTGTCTTGCACGTGCTGTGAGCAGCTGGGCGGGCTGTGCCGGCGACTTTGCTTGCCCCGGCGACTTCGCACTCGTATTACGGTAACCTGTTTATGCGCCGCAAACGGGGCCTTATCAGGGGTTCCTGACTGGTGGCTTGCGCGTGTCCGAACAAGCACGCAGTCGGCAAGTATCCGGGAACGTCCGTCGCAGCGAGGCAAGGCGCCGAGACTCGTCCCTTGGTCGATGCAAGGACAAAAGAACGCACGCACGCAGCCAGCCAGCCAGCCAGCCAGCCAGCCAGCCAGCCAGCCAGCCAGCCAGCCAGCCAGCCAGCAGCCAACCAGCGTCTCAATTGCCCATCCCGCCGTCGCCAGCATGGCCCTGACTGACCCTGGCCCTGGCCCGCGGCGCCGACATTCGCAGCGTTGGGTGGGCCTGTCCGCCAGCCGTGGCTTATCCTCCGCGCCAAAACCCCAATTGGGACTCTCAACACGGCGATTGTTGAGGGAGCACCTGGCCGCATTGTGGGGGAGCCGATGCCGCAAGTTCGTGTCGGCCGCTTCCTTGCAGCAACCCGGATGGAACTGTCGGCTTGGGCACAGAGGACGTAACGTGCCCAGGGATGACGCCATCACCATGCACAACAACGCCGGGCTGGCCCATTCGTCGGCCGCAATCTGCGAGGCATACTATGACGTTCCCTCCGTATGAAGCTAATAATATCGCATGCCCCAATTGGGCGTACTGCGCTGGGCGGGAGGCGACGCTCGTTGACGCAGCGTGCAGCAGCAGCCTTGTAATCGTCCAGCCGTCCGACAGCGTCAGGGCACCAGAGCCCTCGCTTCTGCCGGTTTCGCCAGGGCCTCTTCCAGCAGCTACAGCCACGATACGTAAACGCCGCGGCCCAAGTCGGGTCACGACAGCTACTCGCAGCCATCGTCTGTGCAAAACAATCCGGTCTGCAAAAAGCAGAAACCAATCTCATTACCTCCAAAGGGAAGAAACAGTCCCAAGCATATTGTACATGTCAAGCGCCAGTGGGTTGTGGTATCTGCTCAGTCGCCCACAGACTGTCTATTCCCGAGCCGTCTCTCCCAGTGCACAAACACCTTGTTGTACACCCAGACCGCCAAACATGCGTCCTGGCTTCCCTCGCATGCCGTTGCTATTTGATGGCATCGCCCCAGTCTATCGTTTTCGCGTCGCCCATCCCCTTACTGCTTGTTGCAAAGCTCAATCCACTTCTCGGTGGAGAAGGACTTGGGGCGCTCAATGGGCGCACCGTAGGCGCGGTCCAAGATCAGCTGCGGGAGCACACCAATGGCGCGGGACACACCGAACAGGACAGTGTAGTAGCTGGCCTCGTTCAAGCCGTAGTATTGCAGGAGGACACCGGAGTGGGCGTCGACGTTGGGGTAGGGGTTCTTGGTCTTGCCGTGCTCAGTCAGGACGCCAGGGGCAATCTTGTACACCTGGCTGACGA
Organism: Tolypocladium ophioglossoides CBS 100239; assembly: GCA_001189435.1. Lineage (NCBI taxonomy): Eukaryota > Fungi > Ascomycota > Sordariomycetes > Hypocreales > Ophiocordycipitaceae > Tolypocladium > Tolypocladium ophioglossoides. Next base: position 950,515 of record LFRF01000002.1, on the reverse strand, counting down.
GCTTGAACATGGGGTCCTCGGGCATCTTCGCTGTGTGGCTGTCAGCAACGATGCTCTCATATCAAGGGGGCCGATCTCAGCCGAGTGTTTACGTACCAAGAGCGAACTTGCGCTGCGCCATGTAGCGCGGGTCGGTCTTTCGGAGGACAGCATGGCCGTAGCCGGGGACGACACGGCCGGCGTTGAGGGTAGACCACAGGTAGTCGGTAATGGCCTTGTCGCTAAGGTCGTCACCGACCACCTTCTTCATCTCGGTGAGCCAGTTGAGCACCTCCTGGTTGGCCAGGCCGTGCAGGGGACCAGCAAGGCCGTTGAGACCGGCGGCCAGAGACAGGAAGGGGGAGCTGAGCGTGCTGCCGACCAGGTGCGTGGTGTGGGCGCTGACGTTGCCACCCTCGTGGTCCGTGTGGATGGTCAGATACAGACGCATCAGCTCAACAAAGTCGAGGTTGTCGCCGAAGCCGAGCTGGTTGGCAAAGTTGAACGAGTAGTCCTTGTCCTTCTGGATGGGAGCGACCTTGCCGCCCTTGAAGACGTTCTGGTAGATGCGCGAAGCAATGTTGGGCAGCTTGGCGATCAGGTCCATCGAGTCCTCAAAGGTGTAGCCCCAGTAGTCCTTCTTGTTCATGCCCTTGGCGTAGGCCTTGGCAAAGGACGACGTCTGCTCGAGGGCGTTGACGGCCAGGGAGAACTGGGCCATGGGGTGGAGGTCGGTCGGGCAGTGGTCGATGAGCTCCTCGACGAACTTGGGGATGTCGGAGCGGGCCGCCCACTCGGCCGACAGGTCGCGGACCTGCTGCTCGGTGGGAACCTCGCCGGTGAGGAGGAGCCAGAAGAGGCCTGCGCGAAGCAATTGCGTTAGTGGCCGCCGCCACGGAACAAGTATTGGAATCATGAACTGATCTCACCTTCGGGTAGAGGCTCCTTGCCGCCGGGGGCCTTGGGTAGAAGCTCCTGGCACTCGGGGATGGTCTTGCCACGGAATCGGATGCCCTCCTCCGAGTCGAGGACGGAACCCTCCCAGACGAGGCACTTGATGCCACGGGCACCGCCGTAGACCTGGTCAAGAGTCACCTTGTCGATGACCTTGGAGCCGTGCTCCCTACGATAGGGGTCAGCATGTGTACGCATCGGGCGCTCCGGCTCGCGTCGTAGGGGCAACGCACTTCCGGAGAGCCTTGATCTGCTCAATCTTCTCGGGCAGGATCTCGGCGAAGCGCTCCTTGAGGGTCTGGGGACAATCGCGTCAGCACATCACGGACGTCATCGCGATGCCACCTGTGCTCGCGCGAGCTCACCTGGGTCTTCGCGGAGTAGCATCGCACGGCGTTGAAAGCCGCGGTCCGGCCATTGAAGGCCGGGGACCTGAGCGAGGCCCGCAGGGCAAAGTTGCTGAGGCGCGTAACGGAGGCCATTGTGAATCGACTGTGGGTGGAAGAGGAGCAAGAGGCTGGAGAAGACGCTTGGGCCGAGGACGAGAAGAAGAGAGAGAAGGTGCAATACTCCGTTCGGGTCGGGAGAATTGAAAAAAGCGCAGCGCTTGTCTTTAGCTGCCGGGTTCACCTACGAAGAAACGGAGTACGTGGTCGAAAAAAAACTGGCTGGAGGTCCGGCCGATCCTGATCCTGGACCTCGGCGACAGCGTGGGCCCTGTAGCAGCGCTCGCCAGAGCCACTGGGCTCCTCCACGCCCCTCCCTCCGTAGATATTTCCGCCGGGAGCGGCGGCCCACCAAGCGTTATCTCTGAGCGAGCGCAGCCAATAATACCGCACTCGTGCAGACAGGGAGGGACTGTGACAGAGCCCATGCAGACACTGTTGGGACGCGCTGGATACCTTAACGTTGCCGTTGAGTGGTGATGGTGGTACTCGCAGATTCCGGACGGGAGGAAGCGGGAGCCACTGCAACAGGCCCTGATCAGCTCAGCTGTACACATGCGCAGATCTCGTGCGAAGCCGGTATTGCTTGCAGCACAGGTCCTGCACCTGCTCTCTCGAGGGTCTCGGGATACTACCGTAGTCCGCAGTCCCACAGAGATGCATGTGGCTCAGGAGAGGTCTCATTCAGATGTGTCTTCCGCACTCCGCCAGTCGACGGGCGCAGATGCTACCCGAGCTCGGCCTACTACAACTTTTCAATAACACACCAGCCGTCACTCAGAGAGCAGCAAGGATCTGATGGTTCCGTTGAGATGTGCGCTTCCGTCAGCGACCGCAAGCCCCGACGGCCACTCAGCCAAACACTGCCCCGGCTGCAGGGCGAGATATACATTCTCAATTGCCCTAGAAGGCTCGCCCAATAGCATGCATTATCGAATCGAGCATACATGATCGAATCGAGGCACGGCGATTCAGTCTGGTAAGTCCTGTACGGAACAGAAGATCCCTCGCACAACTCTTGACCTCCGCTCGCCTGCCCCCGCATCCAAGGCTGAACCTCGGAGCTTGGAGCCCGAGGTACGTACCAGGCTACTGCGTATTTGTGGCCTCAGGCAACCGGCAGTCACGTTCTTCCTCCTCCATGCGGGCGGCTAGCGCACCTTGTTGAAAAGCTCCCTTCACGCCACGCTTCCCGCACCTGCCAGTCTCGCTTTCTCCCTTCTGCATCTCCTTTTCCATCCACCACACATCATTCCATCATCAACACGAACCCATCGCGACGCTGCCGCTCCGTGGGAATTTCATCTCCAGCGGCCACCCCGTATCCTCTGCCTCTGCATCTCGACCGCATTTGACTACCGACGAGTTTCTAGACAGGCTCGGCCGGTCATCGCCAGCCAACAAGCCATCAGCGTTTTCGTGACTCGTCGCGCCCTGACGCCCCTGACGCCACAGTAAAGAAACCACGAGTGTCGCGCCCGCGCGAAGGAAAAGAAGACATAGCGGCCACACGTACTCTTATGAGCCCTGGGCATCTCGTACACGCGCGACGCACAACCGTTCTTGGTGCATTTCACGGGCCTCGTAAACGCCTGTGCTTTGGTGCTGGCCCCTGCAGGCTCCATCGCGTTTGTGAGAAATAGACGCATCAGCCCTCGGATACCATAAGCCTTGTTGCATCCTCTCGAGGTATCACTGGCTACGAAGACTCGAGAAAGAGACCAAGAAGAAGAATCCTCGCGACTGCCAAGCCAGCCACTGCTCTTCCAAGTGTTCGCCGGGATATTTTGAAGCACAGGATCCATCTGTTCGTATCCTCCCGGTACCATGGCATCTGCAGTAGCAGACCTGGACACTGGCCTCCAGGCCATGCTAAACCTGAAACCACCTGGAGTATCTGGGTCTCGTATCACTAGCCTGACGACCCTCTGCGTCGTCAACATTCAGGTACGCTCTCCCATCACCACCTGTTGGCTTGATGAAGAAGCCGCGCCAAGCGCTGACCACATCGTCGCAGTCCGAATCCGTTCTCATCCAGAAGATCTACACGCACTTCAAGAAGGCGCCCGGGACGCACAAGTTGGGGGTTCTCTACGTAGTAGACTCTGTAACCCGGAAATGGCTCGAGCAAGCAAAGGCCCAAGGACAGCCAGTAAACAGCTCTGCACAGGATGGCACGTATGCCGCCGGAGTCCACCGAGTGACGGAACTCATGCCCGTGTTGATGAATGACATTCTTCAGTCCGCCCCGGACGAGCAAAAGGTACGCATTCATTTTCGAGATTACACAGCGACGACTCGTTCCCGTAGCTACGTCCGCCATCCATGGCCGTGGTTGGCTTGCGAACATGCTCGGCCGACGAGACGTCGTGGTCCGGATATGGACATGGACATGTTCATGTCTCGGACCCGACGATGTCAGTCAGCGGCGCAGTCGGGCTCTGACTCGCCGCTTGTCACCATCGCGGCTCCTGCCGAGCGCGAGCACCCATTCGCTCATTTCATCCATCCATCTATTCCCTTACTTCACCCAGTTTCATTCATTCWTTCATGCATGTCCGAGGACCAGTAACTTACCACCCATCTCATCGTGCAGGAAAAGATCAAGAAGCTGCTTGACATTTGGGACAAGGGCCAGACCTTCCCAGCGCCAATGCTCGAATCCTTCAAGGAAAAATTGAATGCTCCCCTTCCGCCAAGTACGTATTGGACGAATCCATCCCTTTCTAGCCCATATATGCCAGAGGCAACCTGGTATATGTATTGGCAGCGACCAAGCTCTTGGCTGACTCGTCTTGCTCTCGCAGAAGCTTCGACCACCCCTCCGGGCAGCCCGCCTCCCGGGATTCTGGCCGCTCTCCAGAACAAACCTCCGGCCCCAGCCGCTCCCAACGGCTCCTCCATCTTGGAGGCGCTCGCTAACATGGCTCGCCAGAACACCACGGCCGGGCCCAGCCACGCCGGACTACCAGCTCCCGCAGCGTCGTACAGTCTGCCCGCGGCCGCTCTGCCCCAGCCGGTGGCATCGTCGATTCCGCAGCTGCTGCTGCCACAGGCACAGGCACAGGCACAGGCACAGGCACCGCCGTCGTACGCTGCCGCCTCGCAGCCAGTGAATGCCCCTTCTCTGCCCTTCTCTCTGCAGCAGATTCTGGGCCAGGGCGGTGCCCAGGCGGCCGCGGTGCCATATGCAAGCAACCCGCCGGCCAACCCGTATGCCGCAGGGCCTGCCCCGGGTCATGGGGCCTCTGGCGGCTCCGGGCTGGACTCGACCACGCAACAGCAGATCATGCTGATCAAGGCCCTCGCCGACCAGGGAGTGCCGTTTGACAAGATTCCTGCTTTGATCCAGAGCATGACCGGCGTCGCTACTGCAGGCGGCCAGCCCTCGTCCCAGCCTCCCGCACCAGCAGCACAAGGCTCTTATCCCGCCGGCCAACAGCCGTGGGGGGGCCCGGCGCCGGTGTCGGACAGCCCTCGCGATCGGGGCTACCAGGACGGTATGAGATCCCCTCCTAGATACCGTGGACGTTCCCGCTCCAGGTCTCCCGACCGTGCTTGGGGCCAACGCGGCTCTCCCCGCGGTGGACGTGACAGAATGGACTACGGCGTCCTCGACGATCGTGACCGCAACGGCCGCAGAGGCAACGACTACCGCCAGCGAAGCCCCCAGGGACGACGGGGTCGTAGCGCGACCCCGTCCTCGGAACTTCCGCACATCGAAAGGTGGATCGACTTTGACCCAAGCTTGCCCGACGGCCATATTAGAGTGCTGAGCCGAACCCTCTTCGTGGGAGGAGTAACGTGAGTTTGCAAGGTCCGCCGAGCCCGCGTGTATGTTGTGCTGACCAAAAACCAGCTGCTCCGAGGCTGAGCTGCGCGGCATCTTCAATCGCTACGGTACTGTGCAGACTTGCATCGTCAACAAGGATAAACGCCATGCCTTTGTCAAGATGCTTACTCGCAAGGATGCGGTGGCTGCCAAGGAGGGCACGGAGGACAACAGAAACCTCGAGGTGCCTCTCAGAGTAAGTCTCACCCGCAGTATTTGCAGGAGCACAAGCTAACGAGACAAACAACAGACACGATGGGGCGTGGGCTTTGGCCCCAGAGACTGCAGCGACTACTCGACAGGTATCAGTGTGATTCCTATTCACAAACTCACCGATGCCGACCGAAAGTGGATGTTAACTGCCCCCTACGGAGGAAGTGGAGGGCGCCCTATTGAGTCCAGGATGTGCGTCGAGGAGCCCGACATCGAGATTGGTGCTGGTGTGTCGTCCAAGGCCATCAGCCGGCGCATGCAGACAGACAAGGGTGGCAGCAACGGGCCCAAGTCTACACGACACCGCGACGATGACTCTGGCGGCGGCAGCGGCGGCAGCGGCGGTGGCCGCGGCCGCCGTGGTCGAGACTTTGTCGGTCATCAGCAGCGTCGAGGGGGCGGTGATCATGGAGACAGCGGCGCGGGCGGCCAACAGCCCTCAACGCCCGGATTTCCCTTCGGCATGGGCAGCCTCCCGAACGGCATGCCCAACTTTCCCTCTGGATTCTATCCGAACTCTGGAGCAGGAAACGGGAACTAGAAGGTGTTTGTGCGGTGAATGATACCCCGAGGGTTGCTGAGGCCTTTGTTCTGCTACTTGCTTTCGCGGGGGGAGAGGGCGTTTCGAGATCGGTACACCGGCGTCCGGGTCATACTTGCCTGTCTATAGGCATTGAGGCTCTCGGGATTTCCTATTGAGTTGAGGGATGTACGGAGTACACTAGCTGGTATGGGCACGGGTCCTGCGGGCGGTTTTCGGCCTTGCTTTGCTCAGATGGCTTTCGATAGGGAATGCCTTGTGTGGATACAGACAGACCATGGAGTAATTTTGCTATCTATTTTGCAACCTGCTCGCGCATTCATGTGTGTCGTCGAGGAGACTGTAACTGGCCGCCAACGCTGTACTCGCGGGACTGCGCTGCAGTTTGACTTGCCGGGCACGAGCGGTGCTGGAGCAGATTCAGTGGCCTATCGAAGTCCGTGTGACTTGGTTCCAACGCTGTCCGTCGATTTGTCAGGTGAAGTGAGGTCGACGTGATGCCTGTTCCTCGGCATGCGAGGAGTCGCACCTCCACACGTATCATGATGGAACGAAGCCCACAGGGGATCCCTGTTCTCTTTCCTCGTCGTATAGTTATTTGTACTTGAGGCCGGTGGTTTGGGAATTGGCGCGAGCCTACCCTATACCAATTGAGATGCTCACGGCCACGCAGCCTGGAACCTCGACAGGGGGGAACACTCGGAATACCATTTCATATACGGACTACTGTTTGTGCATTTGATGGTCACGTTGAGCTGTAGTTCAATGTGCTACTTATAGTGCGAACTATGAGGCGCACATGTATCGACATTTGTAAATAGCATCAACTCGAGTTGACTCGGCAAATTCGATAGACCATACGCATTGCGCAGTACGTCTCCGGATACATGTCTCGTGTAATGACGGGAAAAAAACCATCAACGCCTCGTACAGCTCTCTACAAAGAGTTGCCGAGCGTGCGTGCAGGCGCTGACACCTTTCAAGACTGGTTACTCGCTTCCGAGGACGCATCTCGGCGTTGCGCATCGTCGAGATGCGTGCGCAACGCCGAAGCGCTCGTGGAATGACGTACGGTTGTGCATAGGCCGCGGATGTTCCGTAATGTCTTAATCAGACACAGGCATGGAATCCCCAGGCGGCGACACGTCACTGGGGATTGCCTCTCCACCACGGTGCGTGGCAAGGGGAGAGGGCGAGGCGCGTCCTTGGATCGGCCGTCGCGTGGGGCAACGGATTCTCGTTGAAGACGGGCCGTCAAGTCATCGGCGCAGCCAGCGACTGCTGCAGCAGAGGGACGGCCTGCTGTTCCCGAGGGCCACGGCCAGAGGCAGAGGGCGAAGATGACGTTGACGGCCGCACGGCCGGACGGCACGAAAGAAATGAAAGGAAAGGACGTTTTGCGCGTCTCGACGACGACGACGTCATCCGAGGCTTCCTGGCGGACGGAGCACGAGCCGGGCATTCCGACCCAGGGGCCAAAGGCCCCGTTCGCCATTCTCTCGGCGTCTAAACCTGCCGATGGCCGCAGACGGGTCGGCCGAGGCCGCGCCATTGGGAACTGGATAGGGCTGGGTGGCGCTCCGCGGCGTTGAGAGAAGAAGCAAGGAATAAAGGCATCAGGACGGAATTGACGAAGCGAAGCCGTGAAACGAGCGGCAAGCGCCCGGGCGTGGAATTTGGCCCGATGGGGCAGCGCTTCAGGGCGAATTGTTTGCATCGGCCGCAGCGCCTGATGGCCGCCTTGCCGGCTTCATCGTCAGCATGAGCCCTTTTCTCTCCCGCCGCCTCTTGGACAGTCCATGGACTTGCCGTGGGCAAACACCTCCAGCAGCGGTTCTAGAATTTCATCACGGAGCACGTCGGCCGCATAAAACGGCTCCCAATGGCGCAGAGCTTCGGCAGCGGCGGCACGGGAAGGGTTGGGAATAAGATGGGCCTGGGGGCGGCTGGCCGACGGAGCCTCATCAAATGGCCCATATCAGTCCTGCTAAAACCCTCGCTACGAGTAGACCCAAGAGTCATGTCCTGCTGGGAGGCTGCGTCGCTGGGAGGCGAGCGGCGGGCCGGACCTGTCCATGGCAGAGGCGAAAAATAGCACGCCAGCGACCGCAAGTCGACTTGGCCCGATGAAGCACCTGGTGGGCAACGGCATCCGGGAGTTTACGAGAAGAAGCCGGGGCGGTTCGACAAACCCCGGTCCCGGTCCAGCCGCCATGGTGGAAGCCCATGGATGGGCTCGCTCTGGCGCTCTGGCTGCGCGGAGGAATTCGTGCATCGCACTGTCGACAGCCTCATCCCACTCGTACGAAGTACGAAGCACGAGTCCAACACGACGAGAACGGAGCGAGTCGACCGCGTTGGACGGTGGCGTAGGGTGCCGCGGCCCCCGCTCGCAAGTGCCGTCGTCGACGGGTCAGTTGTTGTAGGACCCTGTATGTGATCGGCCTGATCAAAGCTTCACGGGACAAACAAATGAAGACGACGGTAGTCCGTACTCTGTATTATGCAGTGCCGCACCCTTGCGTGTCGGCAGCGGTTCCGTTGCGGTGGTGTTGCCGTTGCCCCAAGCTGGATGCCCGTCAGGTATGTGTGGTGTGTGTCTCAACCCCTGCCGCAAGACCGCCAATGGGCGTGACCGAGTGCAGATTTGGTTTGCTGGCCGACAAGCTCACCCCGGCCGGTCACCGAGACATGCACGATGGGTGTTGTCGGGCTGATGCGCAGCTCGAAACCGGGGGCAGTCGACGACGAGGGGAAACTCGAGAGCCGGATACGACCGAGAATTGGAATGGGGTAACGGCGGTGAGTCTGGCGACGGCTACGGGTGGGTGAAGCTGTCACGACGGACTAGACGGCGCAGGAAGCCGGCTCCTCGTGTTGTTGTCGTCGTTGTTGTTTTGTTGCTGCCGCCGCCGTTCCCCAAATGGCCATCGACGATGGATCGGGGAAACAGACAGGGCTTGCGATCCTGCCCAGCCCCTCGAGCAAGGTCCCACGGAGGAGTCGGGGACGCCCCAGGCCGAGTCAGTTGTGAGCGCCAGGAGACCCCAGACTGCCATGGCCTGTGGACATGGATACCACGACGGTGAGAAGACGCCACCTGGAGAGGCGACAACAACAGCAAGGAGTTGTTTGCTCAGTAAAGAAGGGGGATGGGGCTTTCGATTGGAGGCTGCGCATCTGCCTACTCTGTACGGAGTGCTTACCTGTTACCGCTCGTACGTACGACGAGTAGATGGGGACACGCGACACCTCCCTCAGCGATGGTATGGGGAAGCGGAAAATTCAAAGAAAACCCCATGCAAACTCCACATACCCAAGAAATGCCTCGTTGCACTCGTACCTCGTACCCGTCCATCAAACGTGTCGGTCAGGGCAAGTGGGCAGCTGCTGGCATGAGCGGTTTTGTCGTGTGCTGGCCGTGTGGCATCGGGAACAGGCGTCGGCAGGGGCCGGATGTAGCCAAGACGTTCTCGAAGCCTTCACCGAAGGCGGGCGACATCGACTCATTGGGTGCATCGCGTACGAGGAGCTTCTTCATGCAGCCGCCTGCGTGCCAGCGGGGGGGGGGCCCGTTGTTAATAATTAGCTCGTCGTGGGAGCACTCGCTACTTGGTACAGTGTTTCCAGAACAAAAGGCTCACCTGCGAGGGCGACGATAACGTGCATCCACCGCGGGAGCAGAAAAAAACTCGTCCGGGAAACTCGACGAGTTGCGCCCACCCCCCACGGCGAGGCCGAGCCGCCAGGGGTCTTCTCCAGCTCGTCCGTCGAGGCTTTAAGCTGTTTCCAGTCGTGCATTCAGCGGCGACAGAAAGCAACGCCGTCTGGCTTATTGGCCGAGATGCCCACTCGTGGCGCGTCTGGGGAGCAGGGCCGGGATGCGTGAATGCGCACGCGGGCCATTCCAATGACGTAGTGCGTCGTGTTGTTTGCGGGCGACGACGAGAAGGTAACAACATGGCGTGCTTCGCTGCACAAAACCAATGAATTAATTGTGTAAGGGCAAGCGAGACAACACCACCACCGAACGTGGAGCTCGACGATGCCTTACTGCAGTGCAAGCCTCCCCGGACACTGGCGCCGTCAGCCACGGACAGAGTCGAACTCTTTCTTCCATTGTCAGCCGGTGCCTCAATTTCGTCATGGCGCCTGTCAGGGTTAGGCCGCCTGCCACAGTTCGGATGCTGCGGTAAAGCGCAAGCAACAAGGCGTGAAGAAGGGGGCAGGGAAAATTATGTCGTCGGCACGTCTCCAGCGCGAGCGCCGGGCCGCGTGCGAGCCACCGCCGACGCTCACCGCGAGGCAAACCTCAAGCCCAACCAAACCTTGGAACGGGTACAGATTTTTTCCCTGGTCTCGCTCGCCCTGGACCGGTCGGTGGCTAGAGCACAAAAAGGGGGACCGGGACCTCGGGGTACTTGTCGGCGTGGGCTCGGAGTCAGTGCGCACACGGTGCTCGAGGCCCCGTCGAGGTCCTTWCCTTTCCTTTCCGGCCGCGGGCCACAGGGAGCCAATCCACTTTTGGTCGCTGGGATTGGATTCCGGCGAGCTGCGCGCTCGGCGATTGGCGGCGGGCCCGGGGGTCCTGCAGGCATGTTCACGATGCACTCGCGGCGGATGATGGCATTTCGCGGTGCTGGAGAGCTGCATCCGGCAACCGTGGCCATCTGCAGTCGACGAGCCAGCAAGCCAGCGCAAGCAAGCAAGCAAGCAAGCAAGCAAGCAAGTAAGCGAGCAAGCAAGACAGCTGTCCCTCGCACTCGGCACCGGCGATCATGGCGGAGCCCCAGCAGGCAGCGGGCACTCCTCCGTCCGGGGTACTCCGTACCAGGCACGCAATTGCCGCAGAAAGCAGTAATTATTTGACTTGCCAAGCAACCATGTTCCAGTTGGTCATACTCCGTATGAGGCCCAAAGCTCCCATCGTGCACCCGTTTGCGCGAACGTACCGTACGGATGCCCTCGCTTTCCGGCCCGTCTGGCATCAGCCACCTGTATTCTGTCTCCAGGCTCCCTTCATCCCTTGGCCGGGGCTCTGGAACAGAACAACCTTGAGTGCAACCTTAAAAGTTGCCGCCTTCGGGCAGGCCATGATTTGCGGCGCAACGACGCAACGGCAGGAGGTGTATCTGAGACGAGACAAAAGTACATGCGTGCGTGAGTTGGAGAAGGGGGCACGAGCGCACGGCGAGCTTGACGACACGCTGTGCAGGTGTGCATATCTTGAACGGGATTTTGGACGCGGCGATACGGGGCCCGCCGGCGTTTGAAGCAGAGGCGGCCGTGCCAGTGCTACGAGTACACCTCCGGCTTGGCAGCGCGATGCGTTGATGGGAAGGGTCTCACTGATCGAGACCTCATTTTCGTCCATTATTTGGGTTTACCTTTATTGCACGCCACGCACTGCGCCGTGGCTCTGCTTGCACATCCGTTTACACGTAATCCGTATAGTTGCTACAGAAGACGAGGCTGATGGCTGGACGCCGGCTGGCCGGGCCATGGCGGCAGCGTCGAGATGGGGACGCGGAGCCGAAAATGCCTCAGCCGCGAGCAGTGCTGATCTCCGTGGGAGCACAGAATCATGCACGTAGAGTGAATAGAGGTATAGGTAGGGATTGTAAGCGAGACAACGACGCCACAGCAACAGAAAGGAGGACGCCACCTATTACCTTGCGTTTCTTAGATGGCAGTGCTCTTCTGGGCCGTCCTGATGATGAGACGCTCGCGCGCGGAACACAGAGGCATGTGCACGAGGCCCGGAAGGCACAGACGCCTACGGGCAGGCAGTCATGCATGTCAAATCGTCGACGGCGGGTATCCCAGCGCGGCCCTTGATTGTGGCCCTTGATTGCTGGAGCGGGCGAGTGCCGCCAGTGACGGGCCTCGGCCAGGCCACGGCACCTTGCCAATTGATAATAGCGCCGGCCCGGTTCGTCACCCGGGTGACTTGCCACGGATGCAGCGGGCTGGCCGGACGCTCTTCATGCCATCAATGGGGCACGTCATCTGCAGTCGGGTCCATTTCAGTCATCAGAGCCAGCGGCCCAGGACCCCTTGCGCGCCCAGCGCGCGATACGGATACAATCATCAGCGTTCGATGGCCGTGGTGACACGTAAACGAGCTGTAGACAGACGGCCTCGGACGGCGTCGCGTCTGTTCGCCCTGTTGGTGAGGTTCCAGATCCGCCAAGGACCGCCTTACGGGCTAGCAGGGCGCCTCGCCCACTGGAACTGGGCCCGGCAGCCCTGGCTGAGATTGCCCGCCGCGACAATCGCACTGTAATTCCGCGCGAGAGATTCCGATGCGAGCACCGTGCGTGCCGGCCGACCACGCGGAACAGCCGACGCAGGACAGAGCGACTGCAAGTCATTCTGTTTGCTGGCGCTGGTGCTAGGCGTCCCTAGTCTCGCCGCGCTGGGCTCTGGTGAGGCCTTTGTGGGTGTGGGCGCGGCCCCCTGGTGCCGGTGGGTGGGTGTGTGCCTGGGATGGACGCTGGCGGGCGTGATACGCACCGTGTCCAGGGGGCGCAATCCGTACGGCCCGAGCCCGTGTACTCGTACTTGTGCCCCCGCCGGAGTGCGACTGTGGTGCCTGGGAAGGGCTTGGCCTGGTGGCAAGTGGTGGCATGGGTGACCTGTTGAGCGCGGGACCCAGAGAGGAAGCAGAGCGCGGCCCGGACGCACGCATGGCTCAAGCTTTGGGCGGGCTTGTTGATGGGCGATGGTTGTGATGGCTGCTGGGCTATGGCTGATGTTGATGGGTGCAGGAGGCTCCATCCGTTCGCTCGCCGTCTCTTGCTCTTGGCTGCAAAAGGCTAATACGCCCATGGCTGATGGCCGCCCTCATTGAAATAGTCGCTCCCACCCAACCCGCGGCCTCGCTTTCTCTCCCTCTTCCTTTCCTTTCCTCTACACCCACGAATGCGTTGCACATAAGTGACCATACCCTCTCCTTCGTGTGGTGCTTCGACACT
>LFRF01000002.1:862145-937303 GCA_001189435.1 Tolypocladium ophioglossoides CBS 100239 | reverse complement strand
GCAGCAGCAGCAGCAGCAGCAGCAGGCCCCGCCCGCCGGGCAAGCCCCTCGGGCGAAGAAGGCCGAGGCCGACCACGACGAGGATGAGGACATTGACGCCCTGATCGAGGACCTCGAGTCCCAGGACGGCCACGGCGGCCTCGAGGAGGAGGAGGAGGAGGAGGGCACCCCCGGCGGCGGCCGCGTTGTCCCCGAGGACATGCTCCAGACTGACAGCCGCGTCGGCCTGACCGAGTCGGAGGTGGTGGCCCGCCGCCGCAAGTACGGCCTGAACCAGATGAAGGAGGAGAAGGAGAACCTGATCCTCAAGTTCTTTGGCTACTTCATCGGCCCCATCCAGTTTGTCATGGAGGTGAGTCTTGTCCCGGCGGCCCTGCACCCATCCATCACCATGACCGTCACCATGAGCATTCGCGGCGCTGCTGCACTCTGATGCCATTTGTTATTGCCCGCTGTTTGCGTTTTTCGCGCGGTTTTTTTTTTGCGGCGCCGCAGATTGCCGGCTCCACACGAGCTCGGGTGGGCCGCAAGCAATTGGCTCACCACACTGGCTGGCTCCATGTGGGGGGCCGATGCATCCGACCGGCCCACGCCAGTGCCCCACTGTTTGTTCGAAACCTGGGCGCGCCGATCGTCACTCGCAGCGCAGCGCTCTGCCACCAGCACCACCACCCACCGCGCCGCCGGCACAGCCAGCACACCACCCGATTTGATTGATCCCATTCCTCTAGTCATTTGCATTTGCTCGTCGTCCGGCCTGGCCCGCGCTAACCGCACCTGTCTGCTAGGCCGCCGCTGTCCTGGCCGCCGGTCTCGAGGACTGGGTCGATTTCGGTGTCATTTGCGCGCTGCTCCTGCTCAACGCCTGCGTTGGCTTCATCCAGGAGTTCCAGGCCGGTTCCATCGTCGAGGAGCTGAAGAAGACGCTCGCGCTCAAGGCGGTTGTCCTCCGTGACGGCACCCTCAAGGAGATCGAGGCCCCCGAGGTCGTTCCCGGCGATATCCTGCAGGTCGAGGAGGTGAGTTCTGCCTTCCGCCGCCGCTGCCATTGACGCAAAGCCTCGTGTGCCACCACGGGCCTGCGCCGGGCAGAAGAGCTGAGGGCAATTGATTGACTAACGCTGCGACTGCCAGGGCACTATCATCCCCGCCGATGGCCGCATCGTCACCGAAGATGCCTTCCTCCAGGTCGATCAGTCCGCCATCACCGGCGAGTCGCTCGCCGTCGACAAGCACAAGGGCGACAACTGCTTCGCTTCCTCGGCCGTCAAGCGTGGCGAGGCCTTCGTCGTCGTCACCGCCACTGGTGACAACACCTTCGTCGGTCGCGCTGCCGCCCTCGTCTCCCAGTCTGCCGGTGGCACTGGTCACTTCACCGAGGTGCTCAACGGCATCGGCACCATTCTGCTGGTCCTCGTCATCGTCACCCTGCTCGTCGTCTGGATCTCGTCCTTCTACCGCTCCAACCCCATTGTCGAAATTCTGCGCTTCACGCTGGCCATCACCATCGTCGGTGTCCCCGTCGGTCTTCCTGCCGTCGTCACCATCACCATGGCTGTCGGCGCTGCCTACCTCGCCAAGAAGCAGGCCATCGTCCAGAAGCTGTCCGCCATTGAGTCCCTGGCTGGTGTCGAGATTCTCTGCTCCGACAAGACCGGTACCCTGACCAAGAACAAGCTGTCTCTGTCTGAGCCCTTCACCGTCCCCGGCGTTGACCCCGATGACCTGATGCTCACTGCCTGCTTGGCCGCCTCCCGCAAGAAGAAGGGTATCGATGCCATCGACAAGGCTTTCCTCAAGGCCCTCAAGTACTACCCGCGTGCCAAGGGCGTCCTGTCCAAGTACAAGGTCCTCGACTTCCACCCCTTCGACCCCGTCTCCAAGAAGGTTCAGGCCGTTGGCGAGTCCCCCCAGGGCGAGCGCATCACCTGCGTCAAGGGTGCCCCTCTCTTCGTTCTCAAGACCGTCGAGGAGGACCACCCCATCCCCGAAGCCATCGACAAGGCCTACAAGAACTGCGTCGCCGAGTTCGCCACCCGTGGTTTCCGTTCCCTCGGTGTTGCCCGCAAGCGTGGCGAGGGTGCCTGGGAGATTCTCGGCATCATGCCCTGCTCTGACCCCCCTCGTCACGACACTGCCCGCACCATCAACGAAGCCAAGAACCTGGGCCTGTCTATCAAGATGTTGACTGGTGACGCCGTCGGCATCGCCCGTGAGACTTCCCGCCAGCTCGGTCTCGGCACCAATGTCTACAACGCTGAGCGTCTCGGTCTCGGCGGTGGCGGTGACATGCCCGGCTCCGAGGTCTACGATTTCGTCGAGGCTGCCGATGGTTTCGCCGAGGTCTTCCCCCAGCACAAGTACTCCGTCGTCGAGATTCTCCAGCAGCGTGGCTACCTCGTTGCCATGACTGGTGACGGTGTCAACGACGCCCCCTCGCTGAAGAAGGCCGATACCGGTATCGCTGTCGAGGGTGCCTCCGACGCCGCTCGTTCCGCCGCCGACATCGTCTTCCTCGCTCCTGGTCTGGGTGCCATCATCGACGCCCTCAAGACTTCTCGCCAGATTTTCCACCGCATGTACGCCTACGTCGTCTACCGTATCGCCCTGTCCCTGCACATGGAGATCTTCCTCGGTCTCTGGATCGCCATCCTCAACCGAAGCTTGAACATTCAGCTGGTCGTCTTCATTGCCATCTTCGCCGATATCGCCACCCTGGCCATTGCCTACGACAACGCTCCCTTCTCGCAGACCCCCGTCAAGTGGAACCTGCCCAAGCTCTGGGGAATGTCCATCCTGCTCGGCATCGTCCTGGCCGTCGGTACCTGGATTGCCTTGACCACCATGTACGCTGGCGGCGAGGACGGCGGTATCGTCCAGAACTTTGGTAAGATCGACCCGGTTCTCTTCCTCGAGATCTCCCTCACGGAGAACTGGCTCATCTTCATCACCCGTGCCAACGGCCCCTTCTGGACCTCGATCCCCTCGTGGCAGCTTAGCGGTGCCATCCTGGTTGTCGACATCATCGCCACCTTCTTCTGCCTCTTCGGTTGGTTCGTCGGTGGCCAGACCAGCATCGTTGCCGTTGTCCGTATCTGGATCTTCTCGTTCGGCATCTTCTCCATCATGGGTGGTCTCTACTACTTCATGCAGGGCTCCACCGGCTTCGACAACCTGATGCACGGCAAGTCCCCCCAGCGCAACCAGAAGCAGCGATCGCTGGAAGACTTTGGTAAGTTTGAATCCTCGACTCTCCCCATGATCCTCTTGACCCAGACGTGCTGACTCGTCCCGCAGTCGTCTCCCTCCAGCGCGTCTCTACCCAGCACGAGAAGTCGCAGTAAATAAGGCTCTACACTACATACCCGCGCGGCTAAAAGCGCTTGCTCCTTTCGCCTTCAATTTGTTTAAATTGCATTGTATGAGTCTTACCCGAGCATTGACGCGTACCTGGTGTGGGATGAGGAGGCAACTTTTCATATACCTAGAGATGGCCTTCTAGACAACCTAATAAAGAAAGTAAAAATTGCTCGCTGTCTCGGTGTACGTGACGGTCCACGCTGAGCGTCTTGTCTCCCAACACTCCGCCATCCCATTGACGAGAGTCCCATGCCCCCAGTGGAGAGACGGTTCTTGGCCGCGACGATGCATGGGGCCCTGCATCCTGATCTGCTTTAAACACAATTTTGAAGACGCGAGGAGCCGCCAGCCAGCTACAAGGGAGGCCAATGACGAAGCTATGCTGCAGGGCTGACATGTCGTTTGCGGTTTGTGATGAAGCACTCACTGTCCCAGTCAGTGTCCCGGGTGGTGTTTGCCACATTTCTGCTCGGGTCACGTGACATACACCTACTTTCAAGTGACCGGGACCAGGCCGCTGTGCAGCCATGAAAGCCTACTTTTGCATCTTGAACTCACGAATACTCGATGATGTTTAAACATGGCCCATCGTGCGATTGAGGCTCCTGGGAATGCAGCTCTCTCACGTCGGTGATTTGAGAGTGATTGAGCCTCACATTATTGGCGGGCTAAATCGTGGCCTCGGGCAAGATGCCGGTCGAGATACCAGGGTACTACTACGGTGAGTGAGACCTCGTCTCAAGAGCCCCGAAGAGCCCCGATGCGCACGTCTTTGCATGGATGAGCCGACGACTGACGGATTGTGAGCAGACGAGGCGAGGAAGAAGTACTTCAAGATCGAAAAGTCGCACACGGCGCCCTCATCGGCATCATGGTCCTCGGACGCGGTCAAGAAGCGCAAGGTTGAGGACGCAGCCCACCAAGCGGCGAAGCACCGTGCGCAGCTGGTGCGGAATCACATCAAGCGGCACGGCGGCCTCGGGCGGGAGGTCGTGGCGTCGGGCCTGCTCGCCCGCGAGACGGAGCGGCGGAGGGTGGCCGAGCCCGGGCTGGGCCGCGCGGACGACGGGGACCTGGGCGTGGCGGCGTGGGCGGGCKGGCTGGTGGACAAGGGGCACATTCCGTTTGTGCCGAGCTTTGCGCGGGCGAGGTTTGCGAACATGCCGTGTTTGTACGTGGGCGGGGAGGAGAGCAAGACGGGGCTCGGGATGGCGTATGCGAGTGAGTGGCCGTGGCGATGAGAAGACGTGGATGAGCGAGGCTGACTTTACGCGTAGCGTTGGATGAGGAGACGCTTGTGGGGAGCTATATATTCACGGATGATAACGACAGGTATGCTCGACTCGTCGGCCTGACGTTGGGTAGAGTGCTGATGGCCTCGCAGGATCACCCTTGACCGCGACCGGCCGGGGACGCTCGAACGGGCCCCGTCGTTTCGCACAGAGATGGTTCGGTGTCCGCAAATGTCGTCGATCAAGTATCACCAACCCTCGCATAAGATCCTGCTCACGTCGAGGGAGCTCGACCACAGCTGCGGGCTGTACTTTTTCTCCCCCCCCTTGTCGCCAGCCGACGACGCCCGGCCGCACTGGCTGCTCGGCGAGAGTGCGTCGAGGCACCCACGTCCCTTTCTTTGATGGCTGTTGTAGGCTAATGCAAACAGCAAATCACTACCAACGACTTTCCATCCGCCACCGGCTGCGGGACCAGTGGCTCGTCCACCAGAGCACGCCGGCGCCGGCATCCTCGGACCTGCTCTGCGTCATCGGCACAAACGCCGGCATCCTGCGCGTCCGGTCCAACGAGACCATGGCCTGGATTGCGCCGCGGAGCCCGCCCAAGGGCCTCCAGCTCCCGCAGGAGATATTCGACCAGGACTTCCAGCAGTCCAACCACAACGTCCTCCTCGCCGGCGGGCGGCAGCCCCGGGTCTGGATCACGGACCTGCGCACCCCGGAGTCGGAGTGGACGTACGTGCGGCACGCCAGCTCCGTCGCGCACATCCGCAGCGTGAACCCGCACCAGGTCCTCGTCGCAGGCCTCGAGAGCTCCATGGCGCTCTACGACATGCGCTTCTTCGGCCGGCGGCCCAACGGCGTGAGGCCGCTGCTCGCCTTCCCCGCGTACCGTAACGAGGCGCACTTCCACGCCGGGTGGGACGTGAGCGTGGAGCTCGGCGCCGTGGCCGCCGCGCAGGACGACGGCACGGTGAAGCTCTTCTCGCTGCGCTCCGGGCGGGCGCTGCGCGGCGGGGCCGTTGAAGGCGTGAGGACGGAGACGCCGGTGCGGGCGCTCATGTTCCAGACGATGCCGCGGGAGAAGGCGCCGAGCCTGTTTGTGGGCGAGGGGCTGTCGCTGAAGAAGTATTCGTTTGGGACGCTGGACCTAGGGGATGAGGCATGATGGCGGTGCTGCTTTGTTGCGTACGCGTGTATTGGGTTCGTCCTTGTGCATCACGGCGCATTGTCAGGGGCTATGGTGAATGAAGTCATGAGCACGGGCTCTTGTTGGATGGCCCAAGGATGCGGGCACGGCATGGAACGGTTGATAGTATGGCTGGCGTCTTGGGACTTGGCGTTTTCGATGCATGCGTGCCCCTGTACACCGTACGAAGCATAGTATCCACGGGTTTTCTTACGCGCACGTTGTAGATGCCATACACGTGATGAACACCCCGAGGAAAAAAGAAACCCACACATAGCCCATCCGTCCATGTGAAGCACACGCTGCTGGTGATCCTTGTCCAGGGCACAAGCAAAAGGGCGCAAAAAGGAAAGCAAGAGATGCTTGCGTGATCTAGGAATCGAACCCAGGGCTCCCCGACGCTGCTCGGATGGCAACGGAGAATTTTACCACTAAACCAATCACGCTTTTCGATATCCAGGAGCCGGATAATGCGAGATATAAGGTGTGGAGGGTGGACTTGGAACGGAGGCTGCACGAGTAAGTCCAGGTTTGTGTTTAATTTTGTGCAGAGTGGGCCGGCCGTGCAAGTGCGGGCTGGTGGTTGTGGGGGCTGGCAAGGTTAGTTCTCCGCCGAGGTGGGAGCGGGGCGGATACCGATACAGGTATGCATTGGCACTTGGACAGAGCCTGGAGATGGGTGGGAGGAGACGAGGGGGTTGGTTCAGTCAGCTCTACGGAGGGCAAAGCACCGTGGTTCAGCGCAATTGCGGATAGTATTGCCTGTCGGAGGCTGGGGGCTGATTGCTCGATATACAAAAGTTTGATGCGCCCGGGCTGTTTGTTTGTTGTCTCCATCAGCGGCCCATCGACGACACCGGCGGCGCAGCAGCAGCAGCAGCAGACGCGGCGGTATCCACGTTGCACGTGTTGGCGAGGGCGGGAAAGGCGCGGACGAAGCGGTCGCCGAGGCGCCAGTTGTCGAGGTTGCGCAGGTGGCGCTCGAAGACGGGGTTGATGACGACCTCGTCGTCGGCGTCCGGGCGGACGACGAGCAGGGTGTCCGTGTCCTCGTAGGGCCAGCCGAGGCGCAGGGTGGTGGTGAAGGGGATGAAGAAGTTGTCGAAGAGGTACTCGTCCGGGTTGTACAGGCGCACGAGGGCGTCGCGCATGGCGGGGAAGGGCAGGTGGTCGATCCAGGCCGGGTGCGGCGCGAGGAGCTGCGCGGGCGAGGGCCGCATCCAGGGGGGCAGGCGGTCGTAGTTGTCGCGCGTGGGCGCGACCTGCCAGCGCATGAGGAGGAACATGACGTACAGCACGGCCACGCGCTCCGGCAGCGTCGAGATGTCCGGGAACGTGGCGAGGATGTCGGTGAAGAACTTGGACAGCGGGTGGCTGTACACGCTGTTGGCCGGGTTGAGCAGCGACGACACCGACGGGTAGCGGGGGCCGACCACCTCGTGCATCGGGAGCCCGTCGGCCGCGCGCTGCCGCCGCTCGCAGAGGAAGTCGAGGAGCAGCGAGTCGAGCGGGCACGTCGGGCCGCAGTTCCTGACCGGCACGGCGTACCGCGGCAGGTTCTCGGGGTCCGGGTCGGCGSCGGCGGCGTACGGACCCGGGCCCGCCGCCCCGGACGGAGCGTGGCTGGCCACGGACATGGCCGGACCCAACGCGCTGTGCCGCGCCCACAGCGCCTGGCTGTTGGTCGTGGCAGTCCAGTCGTGCTTCATGGGCACGTGGTGAAACTGCGGCGAGTCCTGCGCGCCGTGGAACGCGCTCTGCACCCGGCTCACCTGCTGGCCGGGCTGCAGCAGAAAGTCCAGCCCGAGCCGCTCCGCGCCCATGTCCAGGCCGTGCCGGAGCCGGAGCCTCTGCTGGTGCAGCTGCGCCGCGGTGGGGTCCGCATGCGCCGCGTGCCCGCCGGCCGGAGACGCAGACGCAGACGCAGACGCAGACGCAGACGCGTTGCACTGCACCCCTGGTGTGTGTGCCGCCACCGGCGGCACAAAGCCCGGCGCGGGCGATATGTACGAGGCTGCGCCTGCGCCTGCGATGCCGCATTAGCTGAAGCTCGACAAGAGAAGCACGTCTTGAGCCCCGGGCCAGAGAAACTCACCCTCGCCGCCGATGATGGGCTTCAGCATCCCGACCACCGCCGCCAGCTGCCGCTTGATGTCGGCGTTCTCCTGCTCGACGGCCTCCTTGGTGCGCACCACGGCCTGCAGCTCCTGGTAGGGCTTGAGGCTGGTAAGCTCCTCGATGCGCCGCTCCAGCATCTCGATCTGGTTCTTGGTGCGCTCGCGGATGGCGCGCTGGGCCTCGCGGTCTGCACGGCTGTTGTTAGCGGGCGGTTCCACAAGGCGACGGACCGAGGCAAGCGCGTGTATGGAGTACGGAGTACGAGTACGAAGCGTATGGCGCCGCTGGTGCCGAGACTGTGTAACCGGGTGGCTGGGCAATATGCGGTGCCACGGGTCCGAGGATGCAACGCCGCCATGCATGCATTGTGAGATGAGATGGGACGGGATGGAAGCAAGTACTCACCGTTGGCCCTCTTCTTGGCCAGCTGCTCCGGCGTCAAGTTCGCCACGCCCCGGCTCCCCGACCCCGTCTTCTTCTTCTTCGACCTGTTGCCGCCCTCATCCGCCGCCGCCGCCTCCCCTCCGTCTCCGTCCCCGTCTCCGTCCCCGTCTCCGTCCCCGTCCCCGTCCCGCGAGAGGCTGCCCGCCTCCCGCTTCATCCCGGCGGCGCCGCCCGGCGTCTCTCCTTGGGGGCTCTCCGCCGCCGCCGCGTCCCCCCCGCCTTCGGGGGAGCCGCCCATCCCGAGCCCGGCCCACCCCTCGTGCTTGTCGCCCCCGGCAGACACACTCACGTTGTTAGGGCTCGGCGTCGTCGTACGTGCCCGACTGCTTGCCTCCCGGGTGCCGCCCCCCCCCCCTATTCGTCCCCCAGGCACTGGGCAGGGCAGGGGCCTCGTCGCTTCAGCCGAGCCGCAGCAATCAGGGCCCGCAGCACCCAGCAACCGGAAAAAACGAGCTTCGGCTTCCTCGTCTCGGACAGCCGGCGGGTTCGCGAGTGGTGGGAGTGGGGATTGCGCTCATGCGCGGACAAGGGGACCCTATGGATGCGAGAGTTGCTGAATCAGATGGGTCGTGCAAACGTCGTCGAGCCCGAGTCATGGCGCGATGGTGTTGCCAGGCCTATGTAGGAAAGGTTGCGCGATTGCTCGGCACGTGCAGCCCGGCGTGGAATGTGGCGGATCAGCTGATTCGTCACCTGTCTCGGTCGCCGACGACACTCAGCGCGCTGCTTGGGCAAAAATAAACGACATGGATGGAACCTGCATCTATCTGTCTCTTCTTTTGACAGCGCCTTGCCGGCGCCTCCATCGTAAAGCTGCTATCTAGCCGTCATCTATCCCATCCCGAGAGGCAGCTCTCCCTGCTATAGTCCGTACACACCACGCCGTGACCACGCCGTAACCACGCCGTAACCACGCCGTAACCACGCCGCAACCACGCCACAAAGCCCCTACTCCGCCGACGCCCTCGCCAGCGCCTCGTGCAGGTGCGGCGGGAACCTGTACCGCAGCTGGCTCGTGTACGTCGTCAGGTCCAGCGTCATCTGCTTCAGCTGCTCCACCATCATCTTCCGCGTCCCCTCGTTGCCGCTGAACTGCCCGTTGGTGAGCTGCTCCCGCTGCCGCACGCAGCAGATGATGGTCCACATCAGCAGGTTGGGCACGTTGATCGATACCGGCTGCGAGAGACCCGAGAACTTGGACGCGTACGCCCGGATCGTGCCGGCGTCGCCCGCCGCGTCCAGGGGCAGGATCTCGAGGCCTCGGATTTTCTGTGGTTGCTATTAGCGTTGTTCCTATTGCATCGAGACAGCGGTTGGAGTAGGCTTACATCCAGGCCTTGAGCCCATTGGCCCGCTTCCACGAGTTTCTTGATGGTGCTCATCTCCAGCAGCACCCGGCAGGCAACCTTGTTCTGGTCCTGGATCTTTCTGTGGAACATCGCGTCCCGCTCGTACATGGCCATCATGGTCTTGGCCAGCTCCACGGGATCGTCGATGGACGCCAGGCTGAGGCTGCTGCCCTGCTGTGCCTCTGCCTCCTGGCCGGCCGCTCTTGGCTTGACCGGCATCAGGCGCATCGGGTCCTCGCCAATCTCGAGCGAGATGGCCTCGCTGAGGGCCCGGCTGACAATGGCCACCACCGTGTCGTATTCGCCAGCGAGGTGATACAGCAGCACCGAGTCGGTGGTCCGTCCATTCTCATCTGCAAAGCTGGCTGCTTGCAGCGTCACCGTGTTGACAAAGTCGTCCTCGTCGTCGAGGCCAATCAACGGGCCGCGCTCCTCGATGATGCCGCGGATACCACGGCCATCTGGCCTGATGTCTCCGATCAACTTGCTGAATTCGCGAGTCTCTAGCACCAAGTCTCGCAGAGCCTCATGGCACAGGTTGCTCTGGCTCTGCCCTGCCTCTCCACCGAGGTCCCGGTTCAGGCAGATTAGTGCCAGGTAGTCCACGGCCGACACCACGTCTGCGGCACGGAAGTCCCTGGTGTAGTAGCCAATCATGCGGCCAAAGTTGATCTGCGGAAGGTTCTTGACGCTGTAGCTGCGTAGGTCGTTCGAAGCCGACATGGGATCACTCGGCCGTAGCAGGCCGTAGTACTCGAGCGCCAAGCCAAAGTGAACGGCGTCCACGTAGGAAAAGGGGTAGAGATAGGCAACGGCGTCCTCGAACATGCCCGACAGGATCTGGAGGTAGAAGAACATGCCGAAGCTGCCGTTGCTGGTGTCTTCCGAGTTGGCCTTGGGAAAGTGCTTGAGTCCGATTTCCCTGATGCTGGTTTGCAGCTCCGCCAGTCCGTACGATTCACCCGCCATCTCAAGAGCCTTGTCCCCTTCCCTGGCCAGGTTGAACTGCAGCCAGATCCAGTCGTTGATGTCCGTGTTCAAGCCATCCAGGTTGCGGTTGCCCAGTTCAATTCGTCCAATGACCTTGTAGCAGGCCATTCGGAAGGGGTCGATGGAGTTCTCGGGAGCATTGCGAGAGCGCTGGATGTACTCGTTGGTGCAGCGATCGAGCAGCTTTCGATTCGTAATCCGCCGGTCCTCGCTGGCCGCATAGTTATTGAGGTACGTCGCAAACGTGCGGTCGATACCCCTGAACTGGTTGCTATTGTCGTTGACGTACTGGGCCGCCTCGTTGACGTGGCCGGATCGAAGGAGGTAGAAGACCACGGCCCACACATACTCGCCCTGGACTTGCTGCAGTTCGGTGTTATCGGGCACCAGATCCTTTCTGGCGGAGCGTAGACGAATGTAGGCCTTGATCTTGCTGGTAATGTCCGGGAGGCCGCCGAGCTTGGCTTCGTGCGGGTGCTTGGCTATCAACGACTCGACCTCGCGCAGAAACTGCTTCTCGAGGAAGCGGTTGGAGCCGTGTAGGATGCGCTTCCGCATCTCAACCGACTGAGCAGAATTGGGGTTCTCGTCCAGGTACATGCCAGCAAACTGGCGCTCCTTCGCGGTGGGATTGTTCAGTGAGTTCTCGGCCTCTGGATCCTCGCCAACAATCTCAATCATGGCACGGTAAGCCTCCACCACATGAGGCGCGTGAGGCTCGTGAGACTTCTGCTCCACCTCTCCCAGCTCCGCGAAGATGGGGTACGGGCGCTTCATCAGGCGTGCCGTGTTGAGAGTGCGCACCTTCTCGGACAGCTTCGCCTGCCTCTCGCGGAGGGCCCGATCCTCGGTCGCGCCACGGGTCTTGAGGGCGCTTGACCCATCAGAGGAACGGTCGACGTCGGAAAACTCGGGCTGATGAGCGCCAATCCGGCTCGGGGTGCCAATGACAGAGCGCTGCATCATCGAGTTGCCAAGCATGCTGCTCCGGCCGGCGCGAGACGCACCGCCTTGGACCTTGCTGCGGCGTGATCGGCCAAAGCCGCCGTGGGACTCTCGACCGACCGCCGTCGAGTCCTCTCGGGGCTTGATGCCAAAGTGCTGGTAGATGCGCTTGCGCTGGGCATCCCATTCCATAGCCACGTTATCTTCCAAGAAGTTATCAAAGTCGCGCACCGATCGTTCGAGGCCGTCGGCAATCATGCTCAGCGTCGTCTTGGTCTCCAAGTTGGACAGGTACGTCTCAACGTCGATTTCGCTTGGGGCGTATCCGTGTGTCCGCTCGACCCGCGCGCCTTGGACATCCAGCATGCCGAGATCCTTGGCGGCGGCGCCAGGGTCAACGCCGGAAGCTGCCAGCAGGTAGTGCGCCTTGCCGTCCAGAGGTTTCTCGTTCGGCTTGGACTGAAGCTTCCTCAAGCGATGGCGGAGGTCGCCGAGGCCGAGTTCCAAGCTGGGCAGATCTTCCATGTTGGATTTGGCACCTCCTTCTTTCTGTGTCTTCGCGAAGAGGCTGTCAAAGTACGCGCCGGCCGGTTGTTGTGTCTGCGTCTGCTGGGGTTGCGTGCTTTGTGCCGGAACGCCCAAGAAACTCCCACCGAGCATGCTGCCCCCGAGTATCGTATTGCTTTGCTGCTGCGGCTGTTGGTTTGTCGTGGAGCCGAACAAGGAAGGATTTGCCATCGAGGCACCCAAGGAGCTGCCTTGCATAGTCGAGCCACCGAGGGTCGAGCCGCCAAAGAGCGACAGAGATGGCTTCTGCTGCTCCTGTTGCGGCTGCTGCTGCTGCTGCTGATTCTGCGCCGGTTGTCCAAATAGTCCACCTCCCATGGCGCTAGCCTGCTGATTCTGCGCCGGTTGTCCAAACAAACCACCCCCAGTAGCTCCCTGTTGCTGATTCTGAGCCGTCGACTGGCCAAACAGACCTCCGCCAGAGGGATTCTGTGCCTGATTCTGCGTCGCCTGCCCGAACACTCCACCGCCAGTGTTCCCAGCCGTCGACTGGCCAAACAAGCCTCCGGATGCCGGCTTATTCTGCTGTTGCTGCTGTTCAAACAGCCCTCCTCCTCCGCTCTGCTGCTGTTGGTTCTGCGCCGGCTGCCCAAACAGCGACGACCCGCCGCCCCTCGTTGACTGCCCGAAGAGAGACATGGTCGAAAGGCGAGTTCGGTAGGCGCCGCGGAGTTGATGAAAAGACGAAGAAGTCGGCGAGCGAGCGGTTCGAAGGAGCAAAGCTGCTCGCGCGCGTGGTCGTGATTTGCAACAAAGGCTGAGAAATGCGCGTCTGCTCTAGAATTTTGGCCTGGCGAGGCTGAGGTGTTTGGGGGGAAGCTTGGACCAATGAGCGCGCCACGAGGCTGCTGTATTAGTAGCCAGCGCTGGCAAGGCTGCACAACAGTCCACATCATGCGCCGGCAGCTTTGCTCTTCACTTGTTTTTATTGCCTTTGAAACGAACAGTTTTTGTTTTGAGCGGATAATGCAAATATTCAAACATTGGAAAGCTTCTATTTGGCGCCCACTCATAACCGATGATCTAGATATTGAAACTCATTACGATTATATGCTTGGGTCATGGCCTGGTCATCATCCCAATTCCCAGCCCTTTATGTGTCATCTCCTGAGTCCTGTCCCTCTTCGAGTCTAGCTCAGATCCTCTCATGCTGTACTAGACTGACTTACTCGTCGCCGCCGAACTCGGCACCCCATTTGGCAACCGCCTTGTCCACCTTCTTGCGGTACGTCTGCTGCGAGGTGCACATGTCGAGGAATACCTCGTACTTGGCATCTAGCAGCGACTTCTCTCCGGGGTCGTTGCCAGGTTGGACCAGTCGCCCGCGCTTACTCATGCGGTCCATGATGCTCCACAGCGTCTCGGGCTCCGAGCCGTCCTCGAGGTTGTGGCTGGCAGCCTTGGCGCCCAGCATGGCCGCGCCGTGGACCACGGCAGCGTGGACGTACCGGGGGATCAGCACGGGCATGCTGCAGGTAGTCGCCATGAGGCTCATCAGCACCGGGTTCTGGCACTGAGAGCCGGACATGAAGATGGATGAAATCTCGTGCCCAGACTTGTTCATCTGCTCGATGATCTGACGCGTCTGCATGGCAATGAACTCCATGGTAGCGTAGTACCACAGCGCCATGTTGTCGGTGCTCTTGTCGCTGTCGATGCCGATCATGCACCCCTTCATGCTGGGGTCGGCAATGGGCGACCGGTTGCCCCAGAGGTCACCGTAGAAGAAGAGGTGGCGGGCGAGGTACGGGATGCCAGGCGCATTCTGCTTCTCGACCATGTATTCGAGGTGGGCGTTGAGGAAGTCGTAGATGTGCTTGTCCTCGGCCTTTGCCAGCGCACACGTCTCGTTGTAGGCAGGGTGGATGTCGAGCATGTGCCGCAGAAGCTCGCCAGTGGCCGACTGGCCGCCCTCGGCAAGCCAGTATCCGGGCAGCAAGACGTCTCGGTACGGGCCCCAGATGCCGGGGACGAAAACAGGATCCTTTGACATGGCCAGGTGGCAGGTGGACGTGCCCGCGACGGCCGCCAGTCGGGTAAAGGCCTGTGACAGGTCGTTGTGCGGAACGTCGGCGTTGAGCTCGTCGTCGCCGAGGTCGACCTTGGCGCCCACGGTACCGATCCAGCCGGCGTAGGCGTCGATGACACCGCTTCCGACGGCGATGCCCATGGGGAGGCCAAGCTGGTAGGCGGCCTGTCGGCTGAGGGTGCCCACGCTCTCGCCAGCGCTATAGTATGTTCCGTTCTGCAAAAGCAGTCAGCAAACTGAAGCAAGCAAGTCCAATGGAAAGGGCAGTGAGTGAAACAAACGTACCACGCCGTGGACACCGCCCATGCGCTCAAAGTTGTTCTTGGATAAGTCGCCAAGGCCAATCGTCTCAAAGAAGTCCTCCTGCCAGCCCTTTGCGCTGTCGTCAACGCCAATGGGGACGTAGCCCTGCTTGCAGACAGTGCTGCAGAAGCTGCGCGCGTCGTTGTCGGTGGCCAGGTGGGTGAGCGCATCGCTCAGGTCGTAGAACTTGCAGCGGCCAAACAGCTCCGGGGGCATGTTGTTCTTGAGCCAGAGGACCTTGGGGATCTCCATCTCGATGCTCATCTTGCCGCCAACGTACTTGAGCAGGTTGTGCTTGGTGCTGTTGATTTTCTCCGTCTCCTCGACGGGGCGGTGGTCGAGCCAGAGGATGACGTTGCGGTCGTGGCCATCGTTGGCAAAGTCGGGGCCGGTGACGGGCATGGGCTCGTTGGTGTCGTCGGTGAAGACGGCGAGGGAACAGGTGGCGTCGAAGCCAATGCCCTTGATCCGCGAAGGATCGACGTTGGACTCGCTGACAACGCGGCGGACGCACTCGCAGATGCACTGCCAAATGTCTGTGGTCGATTGCTCCTGTGTAGGCGGTAGGTCAGCGCTGCCAACCAGGCCCAATTGGAGGAATGGGAGTCGCTGGGAGTCGAGTGCGATGCCATACATAGTAACCGGTCTCGGGCTGCCACAGCTTGATGTTTTCAGAGGCCAATGCCTTGATGTCGCCCGTCTCATCGATGATGCAAGCACGGGCGGAGCCGGTACCAACATCGACACCGATGTAGTAGTCCTGCAAAGCACCAGCACATGTCAGCCATGACGATTGCTGCCCGGCGCAATTCGTCCTCCGTCCGTTGTCTTGCGCCGCGAGCACCGGGAGGCTCAGGATCCCTCGCCGGCGATCTCGGCGCAAGGAACGGCAACACGGATGCAGAGCGAGGCGGGGTGGCATTTACCAGCAAGTTGGGAGGCCTGCTCATTGCGGGTAAGCCGTCAGCTACGGTTCTTGCATCAAGAACATCCATGGCAGTGGCAATTAACTTGAGATTTGCAGAAGACACAGCAACAAGTGGTTGAGAGAACGAGGAAGGGAAAGGGAAAGACTCACTCCATGGCCTTGATG
Source organism: Tolypocladium ophioglossoides CBS 100239 (assembly GCA_001189435.1). Taxonomy (NCBI): domain Eukaryota; kingdom Fungi; phylum Ascomycota; class Sordariomycetes; order Hypocreales; family Ophiocordycipitaceae; genus Tolypocladium; species Tolypocladium ophioglossoides. The sequence goes on along the minus strand of LFRF01000002.1, from coordinate 921,681 downwards.
GGCTTGTTGTAGGCATACATAGCGGGCACTGGTCCTTGGCGCTGTGTACGTCTGGTCGGTTGTTCCTCTCGCCTCTGCTCGCTGCGGGGGACCAGCGACCTTGACGGAAACGGAACCGGGCTGCACGTCGTGTCTCAGTCTCGTGCGGTCGAGGTAGTCTCGTGCGGTCGAGGTGCGCGGTGCGTGAGGGTGTCCAGCTGCGTGCGCGTCGACCAGTTGGAAGCGAGCGGGTGGGTGAAAGAGGGAGGGCGTGCTGTAGGCAGCCGCGAAAGGCTCTGGCATCAACGGGTCCGGCCACCGGAAGCATCTGAGACGCCCCTGGGCCCCCGTATTTTTGCCCCTCCATCCCGCCGCAGACCCTCCAGACCCGCCAGGCTTCCCCGCTGTTTTCGCAGCCGACGGCGCAGCCAGCATCCGTTAAGTCGCTGTTTGAAGGGCCTAGGCTTGGTGAAGCAGAGGCGTGGAGGCGCCCGCGGTGTCAAGCGGTCAGGGGGATGGCACCTGATCGTCGCCGAGCTGTTGATACTGCAGATGCCAACACTACCATCGAGGTAAAGCCTTCATCAGGCCTCGACAGCGTGTTGAAGCAGCCATTGTTGGGCATCCATGTCGCGGCATTGCACTACCGTACCCGGATCTCGTAGATTCTTCTTTCCCTGCTGCCTGTGCCGTTCCACGCCCCTAGCTTGCCACCTCGCCATCTCGTCCCCTCCGATTACGGTACGCCATGACATTCCACGTCTCGCACGAGGTGCTGCATGCGACCTCGAGTTCCCTCGACTCTGCGACGTCTTCGATCTGCACCAACAACCTGCAACCATGTGACCGTCCACGGCATATGCAGATATTCTCACTGGGCCTCGGCTGGGCGGTGGCAATTGTCTAAGGCATGGCACGTCTTGATGCTCCAGGTCCAGAAGGGGCGGCAACTCTTCAGGCCTGCAGCGGCAATCCCAGCGGCGCGGCATCCGTTACCGAGCTCCCCGAGTTCCCGTGGCCCCCGCAGGGGCCTTGCTGGCCCCACCACAGCCCCTGTAGCCCAAGCTCCTCCACGCCCAAGCTCCTCCAGTCCACCCCCCCCCTAGCAACTCTTTCATGCCGTCGTCGTCGGTCGTGATCTGATCCCCCAACGCCCATTCCCAACAGACGACCTCTAATAGCGGGAAGCGCTCAATGCCCATCGTGTGTCTCGTTACTCGTGTTCCTCGTCGTCGTGAAGCCGGTCGTCGACGAGGATGACGACCGTCAGCGTCGCGGCGTACGCCTCTCTGATGGCACACGCCATGCTATCCGCCAAAGATTAGCATCGTGAACGCAACAACGGACAGACCGAGAGAGGGCATAAAGCGAGCGGAAACGCACCACGTCTCGTGTATGTCCGCCACCACGGCGCTCAGCCCCCAGTGCGAGCACCACGCCCTCGCCAGCGCCTCGTTGTCCCGCACCCCGAACGCCTCCACCACCAATACCTTTTCGTCGTCGTGCTCCTCGTCGTCGTGCTCCTCGTCGTCGTGCTGGTCGTCGTGCCCCCCCCCCTCGGCGCCTGCAGCCGTCCCGCTTGGCGGCGGCGGCGGCGGCGGCGGCGGGCTGGAGCGCGAGCTGAACGAGCCGCCGGCCTGCCTGTAGTACAACCCTCCCCAGTCGCGCACGCGCACGAGCTCGTCGACCCTGACGGCCTTGTAGACGTAGTCGAAGAAGAGCGGGTGCGGGCCGTCGGAGCAGGGCCACGCGCTGATAAAGGACACGTCGTACATGAGCCGCAGCGGCCACGAGAGGCCGTCGATGGCGAACTGGACCGTCGCGTCGAACAGCCTCGGCCCGCCGGGCCTGCTCGTCTCCTCCGGCTGCGCCACGGGTCGGAAGCTGAGCAGCTCGATGCGCACCGTGTCCACGACGAAGCCGGCCATCTGCGGCCGCGCCGGCGCGTACTCGCCCACGGGGAACGCCTCGGCGGGCGGGCCCAGCGGGTCGGAGCGCTCGCCCATGCTCTCCACGTCCTCGGGGCCCATCCGCCGGCCMTGCTGCTGCTGCCGCGGCCGCCGGCTCCGGATCCGGGCGATCTGCGACCGGCCGAGGTCCGCCGTCGGCCGTCCGGGGCCCACCCACCCAGCGACGCTGCGGCACGTCGGCGCGAGCACCTTGCCCACGATGCAGCTCGCCGACCAATACGTGTGACTATTACGGTACTGGAAGCCGCAGAGGGGGTTCGTGTGCGACAGCAGCGCGAGTTCGTCGGTGGCCGGGTCGGGGTCCAGGTCGATGAGGGCGTTCATGGTGAGGAACGGCAGGGTTGGCTGATGCAGGTTAGGCCCCTGACCGTACATGCCTGGACTTTGCCATTGGGAAGGGGGATCATGGACAAGCATCGTCACTTACACCCGGCAGCACGAGCCCGCTGAAAAACGCAAACGCATCCGAGCTCACCGCGTCGAGGCGGAACTCGTCGTCCTTTTGCCGCAGGTTATCCAGCGTCTCGGCCAGGTTCGGCCACTTCATCGTCCGCGCGAACCGCTTCAGCGCCTTGACCTGGCGCTTCTTGAGCTTGTATCGAAGCCTCGCTGCGCTCCCTGTTAGCCTTTTGCTGCGTCTCCATACACAGGGACTTCCGGAGGCACGCACTCTGCTCCGGCGTCGAGCCGTACTCGTCCACCCGCACATTATCCCTCCACCGCCGCGCCAACGCCAGGTTCCACCGTATCGTCGGCGGCATCTGCTGCAGCAGCTTCTCCTTGGCCCAGTCCCCGTGCTGCGGCGAGTGGATCCGCAGCTCCAGCTCGAGGCTCAGCAGCAGCTGGTGCAGGAACCGGCGGTACTGCTCCGCGTTGGCCCCGCCGCGGTCGAAGATGAAGCGCGTGACGACCTGGTTCTTGGGGTCCGCGAAGTCGATCCAGTCCGGCCGCGAGAGCACCAGGATCAGGTCCGTAATCTGCCGGTCCAGCGTCTTGTGTGGGCTGAGCATGCGGTCCGGGTCGCGCAGGATGCGCCGGTAGAGGATCTTGTAGAGCAGGCCCTCGTCGTCGTCTTCCAGCCCGGCCTGGAGCTCCCTGAGCCGCTCGAGGATGCGCGACAGGTCCATGTCCCGCGGCGCGACGCCCGAGTCGCGCAGCGTGATTGCCGGCGGCAGGACGCTCGCCATCGAGGCCCAGTGGTTCAGCGTGATGGTGCCGGGCCGCTGTCCGTAGAGGAACGCGCAGCTCGGCTGCTCCAGCGTCTCCCAGGGGTACGTCGCCGGGCCTTGGCCCTGCGTCCTCATCGTCATGAGCTGCGTCATCGAGTCGTGCAGGCCGGCCGCATCGCTTCCGTCCCCTCGGCCCCCGGACGTCGTGGCGTAGAGAGCGTAGTAGTGATCCGACGCATGGGGAACCGCCCTCTTGAGCCCCTTGTGAGCCGGCGCTCCGCGGCAGATGAGCTCCTGGGCATGCTGCGGCGGCAGCTCCTCGTCGCTGGACAGGCCCTTCGGCGGCCACTCCGTCGACAGCACCGTCGGGGATTCGGGCCCGTCGTCGGGCTCCTCGTCCGCCGCCCCCTTGCCCTTCCAGCTCCTCGCCCTGTGGGCTGCCGGCCCCGACCCCGACCCCGACGCTGCCCCAGGCTCCGGCTCCGGCTCCGRCTCCGGCTCCGGACGTCTAGGCCGGCGACGTGAGCGGATGCGGTCGTCCCCCGGCGCTGGGCGGCTTCTGCGCGGCGGTGGCGCGGCGGCATCTCCGGCACTCACGCCGCGCGTCTGCTTCTTCCCCTTGGACGAGTCAGCGAGGTCGTCGCGCAGCGGCTGTCCAGACTCGGGGTCGACCACCCTTGACCCTCTGTTGATGGCCAGGCTGCTCCGGAGCAGCCCTCCCAAGAACCCAACCTTCTTCTCCTTCTTTCCTTTCTGCTGATCCATCACGCCTTCATCGGCTGGCGACTCGTGCGGTTAAGTGCGCTGGAAGCCCTCGCATGCGCGAATCTCCGGCAGCTTTGGCACCTCGCCAGCCAACATGCTCGTTCGCGATACGCCCGCTGAGGCCTCCTTGTGCCGCGTGACGCAAGGAAAAAACGCCCGAGGACAAGGCGGGCGCAGCAGCTGTGCGGCGAATAAGGTGTGCAAGATGCAGGAATGTTTGCTTGTGCAGCTGTCGGCGGAAAGCGTCGCGTAACACCTGCTTGCTCAAGTGAATCACTCACTGCAGTCTTTAAACGAAAATCCACTCTTCCAGACCTGGGGTTTTCTTTTCTGAAAAGCCATTGGACAATAGCTGTTCAAGGGGACAATCAAGCCTGAGGGCTAGAGGAGGCTGCAGGGAGAACGGCCGCCGCTGCGGATAGCTGCAACCTAGGTACTTCGTAGACACCGACCTATTGGAGGGCTCTCTCCCTTGCTGTAGTAGGGCTCGCCCAACCGCCTCGTTCTTGGGAGCGCCATGCAGCTGCCTGTTGGACCTTTCAGCGAGACATGCGCTTTGTCTATCCGTGACGAAATGGTCCGTTTGGCCTGTAAGACTTGGCTTGTAAGACGGACATCTTGTGTGGCGCTTCACAACAATGCGGACCTCAGCTACAAACGAGCACCGGACTACTTCGTATACGCCTTGTCGAAAACTATCCGTTGGGCACCCATGCATCCATTCAAAAGCGCAATTAGAGTCCCGTTCCTCCATCCCAAACCAATGCCGATGCTCAAACTCCGAGATGCCGTACAATTGCCTTCCCTCTCTTGCCACTGACGGCGCCGCCCATGGGTGCACTGCACGGCGACTCTCCCGCCGGCTCACCTGAGCTCGTCCCTCGCCATCTCATCCGCGTTCGCATTGCCCATCCTTGCAAAGGCCTTCTGATACTGTGGCAGGTGTGTTAGCATTCATCGTGAGTGCGGCCCCGGAGGGGGCATCCGACTCACCTGAAAGACAAAGTTGATGATCAAAGCCCCCATCAGCGCAATACTAACGACAATCGGCCCAAACATGTTGTCAAAGTCCTTGCCGCTCCTCTCCACGATCATGTTTCGCCGCACCCGCAGCATCCAGTAGCCCCACATGCCCGCAAACGCCGCGATGAGGACGTAGATAATCCCCATGACCTCGGCCACAAAGTTCTGGCCTGCTGCCGTGTACAGGCCGACCGCCAAGCTGCCCTGAAGGATGTAGATGTGCTGCCACTTCAGGAACGTCCGCTCGTTGGCCAGCCACACCTTGGGCTCGACCTTGAGCTCGCCCATGTTCTTGATCCACTGCGTCGGCTCCACCACGCCCTCAGGAAGCTGAGCCTTTTGAGCTCGCTTGGCCCTCGCGTACTTGGAGAGAGACAGTCCAGGGAGAACAGACGAGAGCGTGCCGTAGCCCCCGCGGTCTTCCGATTGTTGAGGGGTGCTGCTTGATTCGCCTTCCTCCTCGCCAGCCCCGAGCGCACTTCTCCGGCCAAGAGAATGCGATAGCGATGCTCTAGAGTCGGCCGCCATCCGCTCCGCCAGGTACGACTTACCGAGAGGCGAGCTCTGCGCGATTCTGTACGAGCTGGGCACCGTCCCTATCCCTATCAAGCTGCCCACGGCAATGGCGTCGTCGGCCCGCTGGGCGCGTCGCTGTTCCTCCTCCTCAAACGCCTTCTGAGGATCCTTGCGAATGTCCGTCTCGAGATCGCTGAGCCAAAAAGGCAGATTATTCACGTAGTCCTCAAACAGAGAGGCAACGCCGTGCACAAACTTGGAGAACCGCGGCGTGGGGTGGACAAGGTGGGAGGCCATCAGGTCCTCCACCCATGATGGGCGCTTGCGGTTGCCATCCTCCTTGAGCTTAATCTCCAGAACGGCGTACGGGAACTTGGATACCTCGCTCTGGTTGATGTTCTTGAACGGATACGACATGTTGCTGTCGTCGATGTCGGAGCGATGCCAGTCACTGGGGTCGCGGCACGGGCGATCAGGGTCGAGGGTGTCTTCACGGATGAAAGCCAGGTCGGTGTCGATGGAGATGCGGACACGGTCATCGGCCGGCTTCTGGAACGCCGTGCGGACATAGTTGGCCCGCAGCACTGGCGACAGCTTCTTCTGCCGCAAAAAGTCCTGGATCCTGGCAACGGTGGCCTTGTAGCCATCTACCTGCACGACCGACACGCCCTGCCGCTCCATCTTCTGGATGCTCTTCTCCATGGCATACTCGCCGTCAAGGAAAGGCTTGACCCACTTGTCCTTGATGGTGAACTTGTACTCCTGGCTGTTGCCCTTGGCGTCGGCGGACTTTTGCTCGACAAAGATTTCCGGCCGGCTGCTCAGCTCGCCGTACCAGCGCAGCCTCAGGGATGACGCCTCAGACTGGCGATTGACCTTTTCCGAGTAGAGCTCGAACTTGTCGTTATCGAAGTAGAGCGACGTGATGGCGGGCGAGCCGTTGCCGTCTAGCTCCTTGGCAGTCTGCTCGCTGTAGACGAGAGCCGGCAGTCGGCGGAGGATGAGCGTCTTGACTTCGAGAAGGTTCTCTTCATGGACCCAAACTGCGTTCCACAGGGTTAGCAACGATGAACCCCAAGTAACGAGTAAGAGGCGAGCTTACACTTGTGGGCGGTATATCTCTCCCCGTTGCGCGTCTCGCCTTGGCTTTCCAAGTCCAGCGGCACCTGGTCCCCGCCCTCGAGCTGCTGCCGGATGGCGAAGTACATGATGGACAGCTTGTTGAGCAGCGGCGAGTAGCCCTGCTCCGAGTTGAAGGGCTGCTGCGCCAGGCTCAGCTGCATCATAGGCCGCACCTTGTAGCGGTCGCCGCGCTTGCGGTCGTGCTTCTTGACGATCTTGAGGAAGCCCGTGTAGTTGACGTTGCTGTACTTCTTGAGCTCCTTGACCTCGGTGGTGATGTCGTCGAGCTCCTTCTCGAGCTCCCGCAGGCGCGGCGCCACAATGTCCGCGCGAGCCGCCGAGGCAGCGGCCTGGCCACCCTCGCCATCGGCTGGCGGCGACGGTGCGAGCTCCTTCAACTTGTCGAACGCGGCGTCGACCCGCTGCTGGAGGGCGTCGACGCGCTCCTGCCGGAAGCGGGCGACTTTGTCGAGCTGGACATTGAAAATCTCGTCGCAGAAACGGTTCTCGTCGTCCTCGGTCCACGCCACGACGCCATTATCGTCAGCCTTGCCCTCGTGCAGTAGGCCCTTGAGCTTGGCGTAGTCGATGTACTGGTCCTTCCACGGCTCGTAGACGGCATCGCGGAGCGTCTTGCCGAAGCGCATGTCGTCGAAATGGCACGGAGGCGATAGCGGGCGAGGGCGAGGAATTGTTGGAATTGCGAGTATCAACAACGGCCGTTTCGTTCCTAGCAGTTGGTATGCGCCCGTGGCATGCCAGGACGAGGGCAAAAGGCAAAGGGCAAAAGGCAAAAGGCAAAACCTCACCCACCTCCACTCGCTGAGGTTCTAGAACGGACGCTTGCTTTGAAGCTCCAGTAGTCCGGACTAGCCCGTGGTTGGCGCGTGCCTCCCAGCGCAAGCCATTGCCCTATCAGCGCTTAGAGTTTAGCACGTGCAGCCAGGACTTTCAGCACCCAGGCTTGGGCTCGGTAGTTATCTTTGCCCGCCCGGGTGCAGGGTTCGTTAGTGCGAGAATGACGCAGCCACGATCTTCTTGCTGCCCTGCATCTCGCTAATTGAACAGTTGCTTGCGAGATCGCTGCTGCAAACGGACAGCGTGCATGAGCGCGGTTTCACACATCCATTATGGTGCATGAGGGCTCTGGCCTTGTATTCGCCCGTATTTCCCCTGTTACTTGCCATTCATTGCCGTTCCTCTCGTTCCTCGCTATTCCTCTCGTTCCTTGATACTCTGAGCCACGTCGGGATTGAGACAAAGAGTACGAGGCATGAATCCGTACTTCGTGCTCGGCAGTCTAGTCTCGCAAGGAGGCATTGAAGTCAATATTCCGATCCTGCGGGTCGTGCAAGTCACTGGGCAGTCAGACTCCTTTATGTAAGGTATGTATTCGGACTTGTCAACAGTCATGAGCTGCCTATATACAGTCTCCCCTCAAGAGTATCAAACCCGTCAAACATCAATCGAGGCACACGCAGCAATGGTATGAAAACTGGCAAACCGTCCCCCCTCGTCCAAACCTTCCCCCCAAGTCTTGCTGGTATCATAACCGAAACCACTCGTGCCCGTCGTATGCCGTCGTACACCAAAAAGAAAAGGGATAATTCGTAACCCTGATAACGCCTTACTCAACGACGTTCGTTTTACTGGACCTCGACGACCCTGGTCAAAATCTCCTGCGCCGTGTGCTTCACGATGCCTCCCGTCACGGGAAGGTTGGTGCTCTTCTCCAGGCACAGGTCTACCTCTCGGGCAGCCATGCGACCCTCGTTGATGCCCCTGAATGTACATGTTAGCAAGTTGTGGCAAAAGTGTAGACTTCATCAGTGTAACTCACCAGACAATGAGAGACTGGCCGCGGCGGGCATCACCCGCAGCAAAGACGCCGTCCAGGTTGGTGCAGTACTTGCCCGCCGGGGTCTTAACGTTCTTGCGGGCATCCTTCTCGATCTCATCGCCCAAGACACGGGCCTCAGGTCCGAGGAAACCCATGGCCAAGAGGACGAGGTCGGCAGGGAAGAACTGCTGCGAACCCTCCACTTTCTTCATGTCCCAGCCGCCGCTGGGGGACTTGGTCCACTCCACGCGGATGGTGTTGATGCCCTTGACCTTGCCGCTGCCATCGTCGACAAACTCCTCAGACATGATGCAGTACTCACGAGGGTCCTTGCCAGTGTGCTGGCGAACCTCGGTGTGGCCATAGTCGACGCGGTAGATGCGCGGCCACTGAGGCCAGGGGTTGTCGTTGGCACGCTCTGGCGGGGGCTGCGGCAGAAGCTCGAAGTTGGTTACGGACTTGGCTCCATGGCGGACCGAGGTGCCAATGCAGTCGTTGCCAGTATCACCACCGCCAATGACGACGACGGGCTTGTTCTTGGCCGAGATGTACGAGTTGTCGGCCAGCTCAGAGTCCAGCAGAGACTTGGTGTTCTTGTGGAGGAACTCCATGGCATAGTGGATGCCGCTCAGCTCTCGGCCCTTGATGGGCAGGTCTCGAGCAACAGTGGCACCAGTGGCAATTACCACGGCGTCGTTGCCGCTCCTCAGGTCATTGAGGGTAGGCTGGCCGTCCTCGCCGATCGCAACGCCGGTCTTGAAGTTGATGCCCTCGTCGGCCATGAAATCGGTTCGGCGCTTGACAATTCGCTTGTCCAGCTTCATGTTCGGGATACCGTACATCAGCAGACCGCCGAGGCGATCGGCGCGCTCGTAGAGGGTCACCAGGTGGCCAGCTCGGTTGAGCTGGTCAGCGCAGGCCAGTCCGGCAGGTCCAGAGCCGATTATGGCAATCTTCTTGCCAGTGCGAACCTTGGGCGGGCGAGGGACCATCCAGCCCTTCTCGAAACCACGGTCGATGATGGCGCACTCAATGGACTTGATGCCAACGGGGTCTTCGTTGATGCCCAGCACGCAAGCACCCTCGCAAGGGGCAGGGCAGACGCGGCCAGTGAATTCAGGGAAGTTGTTCGTCATGAGGAGGCGGTTGAGGGCATCCTTCCACTGGTTCTGAAACACGAGCTCGTTCCACTTGGGAATGATGTTGGAGATGGGGCAACCAGTCTCTGACTGGCAGAAAGGCACACCACAGTCCATGCAACGAGCCGACTGGTACTTGAGCTCATCCTCATCCAAGCGGGAGCTGAGCTCGGCCCAGTCCTTGGTTCGGGTACTGGCAGAGCGGTACTTCTCCGCGCGGCGGGAGTACTTCATGAAGCCCTTGGTCTTGTCGAGCACAAGAGCCCGCTTCTTCTCGGCAACATTGTCACCGATGGCCTCCTCCATATCCTGCAACTTGGCAGCCTTCTCCTCCTTCTTGTGCTCGACGCCAGAGACGACTGGGAGGTTGTACTCGGCCCGCTTGGCGGCGACAGCCTTGGCAGCCTCCTCCTCCAGGACACGCTTGTAGTCCACAGGAAGGACCTTGACGAAGCGAGGGAGAGCGCGGTTGAAGTCAACCAGGATACGAGCCGCCAACTCGGATCCAGTGTAGTGGTGATGGTCCTCGATGAGCCCGCGGAGATAGGCAATCTCAGCCGGATCATCAACGGGCCCGGCCTCAACCATCTCGGTATTGAGCTTCGAATGGAAGTCTCGGTGGACATCGAGAACGTAGGCAATGCCGCCAGACATACCGGCCGCGAAGTTGCGACCCGTGCTCCCGAGAATGACAATACGACCGCCAGTCATATACTCGCAACCGTGGTCACCAACACCCTCGACAACTGCTGTTGCGCCAGAGTTACGGACTGCAAAACGCTCAGCGGCGACACCACGGAAGAAGCAAGTTCCGGTGGTAGCACCGTACAAGCAGACGTTTCCGATCAGGATGTTCTCCTCGGCCTTGAAGACGGCCGAGCGAGGGGGGTAGACGATCAGGCGACCACCAGACAAACCCTTGCCAACATAGTCGTTGGAGTCTCCCTCCAGTTCCAGAGTAACACCCGGAGCGAGGAACGCGCCAAAAGATTGACCAGCCGAGCCCTTGATGTTGACATGGACAGTGTCCAGCGGGAGACCGGCTTCTCCGTACCGCTTCGAGATCTGGTACGAGAGCGACGTACCCATGGCTCGGTCAGTATTGATGACATCGCACTCAATCCTCGACGGGAGACCCTTGTCCAGGGTTAGCTCAGCCTCCGAAATCAGCTTGTTGTCCAGGCGGATGTAAAGCTTGTGGTCCTGCTTGCGAACGTTGAAAGTAGCGACACCAGGGCGCAGCTTGTGAGCAGGCGTGAGGAGCAGAGACAGGTCGATGTTGGCAGTCTTCTTGGTCCGCAGGTCGTCTCGCATCCGAAGAACTTCCACGTGGCCAACCATCTCATTGATGGTGCGGAAGCCGAGCTGGGCCATGATGGCACGGAGTTCGTTGGCGACGTAGTAGAAGAAGTTGATGACGTGCTCAGGCGTGCCCTGGAACTTTTCTCGAAGCTTAGGGTCCTGGGTCGCGATGCCGACTGGACAAGTATTTACTAGACTCGGATTAGAAGCAATTCAAACGTTAAGGGGGTTCACTAACAATGACACTTCCTCATCATAATACATCCCATGGCAATGAGAGGAGCTGTAGCAAAGCCCCATTCTTCAGCACCAAGCAGACAGGCGATGGCGACGTCCCTGCCGGTCCTCAGCTGGCCGTCGGTCTGCACCACGACACGACCACGAAGGTCGTTCAACACTAGAGTCTGGTGGGTCTCCGCCAGACCAAGCTCCCAAGGAAGACCGGCATACTTGATGCCAGTCGACCTCGAGGCGCCGGTGCCGCCGTCGTGGCCGGAAATGAGAATATGGTCGGCCTTGGCCTTGGCGACACCGGAAGCGACAATGCCGACGCCGACCTCGGAGACGAGCTTCACCGAGACGCGGGATCGGGGGCTGGAGCACTTGAGGTCGTAAATAAGCTGCTTCAGATCCTCAATGGAGTAGATGTCGTGGTGGGGAGGGGGCGAGATGAGACCGACGCCGGGCGTGGAGTGGCGGGTGCGGGCAATGGACTTGGACACCTTGTGGCCGGGCAGCTCACCACCCTCACCAGGCTTCGCGCCCTGGGCCATCTTGATCTGCAACTCATCCGAGTCGGCAAGGTAGGCGGAGGTGACACCGAAACGACCAGAGGCAACCTGCTTAATGGCAGATCGCATGGTGTCGCCGTTGGGCATGCGCTGCGAGCGCTCGGGATCCTCGCCACCCTCACCAGAGTTGGACTTGCCACCCAGCCTGTTCATGGCCACAGCCAGGGTCGAGTGGGACTCCATGGAGATGGAGCCATACGACATGGCGCCGGTGCAGAAGCGCCGGACAATCTCGGTCCAGGGCTCGACCTGGTCGATGGGAACAGGAGTACAATCCTCAAACTTAAAGTCCAACAGGCCACGGAGCGTGCAGTTCTTGATCTGCTCGTACTCGGAGCGCGAGTACGCCTCGTACGACTTGTCGTACTTTGTTCGAACGGCGTCCTGGATGTTGGCAATCGAGGTAGGGTCGTTGACGTGAGGCTCGCCGCCGTCGCGCCAGTGATACTCGCCAGACTCAGGGAGGCCTTGGATGCCGACGGTGTATCGCGAAGGGAAGCCGCGCTCATGGAAGCGGAATGCATCTTCGGCAATGAGGTCGAAAGTGAGACCCTGGATGCGCGAGGCAGTACCCCTGAAGCATCGCTCGACGACGACCTCGTCCAACCCAAGAGCCTCGAAAATCTGAGCGCCCTTGTACGAAGCAAGGGTCGAGATACCCATCTTGCTCATGACCTTGAGGATGCCGCCGTCGCATGAGTGCTTGTAGTTGCGGATGAGCGCGTCATCCGTCAGCTTCTTCTTTATCAAGCCCTCCTTGTTGAGCTTGAGGATGCACTCCATGGAGAGGTACGGGTTGACGGCATCGGCACCATAACCGAGCAGCACGCACATGTGATGGACTTCACGCGCTTCGGCAGTCTCAACAATTATGGCAGCCATGGAGCGCCACTTGTTGCTAACAAGATGGTGATGAACCATACCGGAGGCAAGGGCAGCAGACACGGGGACACGGTCAGCAGAAGTCTTGCGGTCAGACAGCACAATAATGCGGTCCCGGGCCTCGATGGCGGCGGTAGCCTCGTTGCAGATCTCATCGAGGTGGCTCAAGTAGCCCGGGACTCCCTTCGACTTGGGGAAAGTCAAGTCAATGGTCTTGACGGTCCATTCGGGGTGGAGGGAAGACATGTTGTTAATGGCATTGAACTCGGGCACCGACAGGATAGGGCTGGGGAGCAGGAGACGGCCGCACTGAGACGGGTCCATCTCCAGCAAGTTGCCCTGGGGGCCGACGTAGCACTCAAGGGACATGACGATGGACTCTCGGATGGGGTCAATGGGTGGGTTCGTGACCTGGGCAAAGAGCTGTCGGAAGTAGTCGTAGAGCAGACGCGGAGCCTGGGTCAAGCACGCAAGAGGACCGTCGTTGCCCATGGATCCCAAAGCTTCCTTCTCGTCGGCAGCCATAGGGGCCAACAGCAAGCTGAGCTGCTCGTGGGTGTAGCCGAAAGAAAGGAGCAGAGGGTCCTCCTGGAGAAGCGTCGCGTCAGGTTTCGCCTTGAGGTCCATGGAGGACTCGAGGGTCTCGAGAACCTTGGGCAGGGTAATGAGCTCGCTGTCTACCCAGGAGCGGAAGTCATGGCGGCTCGACACGGCCTCCTTGAGCCCCTTGTCGTCGATGATGCGGCCGGCCTTGGTGTCAACCAAGAGCATTCGGCCGGGCTGCAGCCGGCCCTTTTGAACAACCGTCTCGGGCTCCACGGGGATGGTGCCGACCTCGGAAGCGCAGATGATGCGGTCGTCGTCCATGACGTAGAATCGGCAGGGCCGCAGCCCGTTTCGGTCCAGGTTGGCACCGCAGTAACGGCCATCGGCGAAGGTGAACAGGGCCGGGCCATCCCAAGGCTCCATCTGGCAGGCGGCCCATTCGTAAAAGGCGGCCTTCTTGGGGTCCATGTGGTCGTTGCCCTGCCACGCCTCGGGCACCATGAGCATGACTGCCTCGGGAAGAGACAGCACGCCGTTGATGGTCAGCAGCTCCAAGACGTTGTCAAAGGCGGCCGAGTCGGAACCGCCGTCCTCGACGATGGGGTACATCATCTCGAGCTCCTCCCGGAAGATGTCGGAGTGCATGACACCCTCGCGGGCTCGCATCCAGTTCTTGTTGCCTCGCAACGTGTTGATCTCTCCGTTGTGCGCGGCCCACCGCAGTGGCTGGGCGCGATCCCATGAAGGGAACGTGTTTGTGGAAAAGCGGGAGTGGACGAGCGCAAAGTGAGCCTCGTAGTCAGCATTGACCAGATCATGGTAGTACGAGTACACCTGGACCGGGGCAAGCTGTCCCTTGTAGACGATGTTTTTGTTGGAGAGGGAGCAGAGGTAGAACCAGTTCTTGAGGCCAATGGTGTGGGTGGCGCGTTTCCGCAGGATGAAGAGCTGCCGCTCAAAGAGGCGCTCCTCGAACTTTTCCGGGTCGGTCATCTCAGGGGCGTTGCCAGAGCCGTAGGCAGAGGTCAGGACGACGAAAGGCTGAGCGATGATGGGCTCGCGGGACTTTGCCGCAGGGCCAAGCAGTGTCGAGTCGACGGGAGGCCGTCGCCATCCCAGGACTCGCAAGCCCAGTGACTCGGCAACATCTTCCAGCTGCCTCTTGGACTCCTCGAGAGTCTCCTCGTCGGGCTTGAAAAACAGGTTCCCCACGGCGTACTGGCCTAGGGGGGGCAGTTTGATGTCCTCCTCCTTTTCAAAGTTCTTGATGAAGAACCGATGGGGGATGGACGTCATGACACCGGCGCCATCGCCGTCGCGGGCATCAGAACCCACGGCTCCCCGGTGGGTCATGTTGCACAGGAGGTTGCGCGCATCGCTGACGATTTTGTGGCTTGGCTTGCCCTTGATGTGGCTGTGCGGTGTCAGTTAGTTTCACCACGAGTCTGGCATCACGAGTCTGAGGGTTCCACTCACCAAGCAAAGCCGACACCGCAGGCATCCTTTTCATAGGACGGGTCATAGAGCCCCTGCTTCACCGGCAGGGCACCAGCCCAAGAGTCATTGTTCTCAGTCTGGTACTCGTACGGCTTGTATTCTTGCTTTTCAGCGTCGAAAGAGATTTGTCGGTCGTCGAAATCATCGAGCAGGCCCATGCTAGGCGAGGATTCGCGGTGGATGCCTGGGGGCGTTTTAGGGCGAGACTCGCTAGCTACCCTGCAGGCCAGCGCAGTAAACTCGGTGGATAGAGACGGGGGTGAGAGCAGCGCCGAGGGCTGCTCTGGAACAGATCTGTCTGCGACGGGGACAAAGGTCAGCGAGGGGGCATTTTCTCAGAATGATTTGACTGCAGAACGAAAAATTCAGAGTAATAAGAACGAGACAAATAAGAGGTTGCGGTAAAGAGTGCATGGTGGCACTGAAGACGCCCTGAATCAGTGGCCCGAGTCTGCTGTTATCTTCGGCGGGGTCCGGTCAAGGGCGTCAAGGGCCACATATTTTTGGGCGGCTGATAAGATTGGCGTCCACTGAGAGCGCGCTGGCCTCTCATGACGCCCAGGCTAGGGCCCCACGATGCCCCTCATGGTCGTTGCTCGTCGCTCCACCCGCAATTGTTGGAGGGCCGTCCATGTCATCATCGCGGCCCGTTTGGCACGCCTGGGAGAGCCCTGCATCGCGCCGCCGAATAGGAGCAATGCTTTGTTCACATCAGGCAATACMGCGAGCGAGCGCCAGCGGGAAGCGGCATCGTGCAGCGCCGCGCCGCGCAGCGTGGGATGGGTGCATGAGCGCTGCAGCCAATAGCGAGCCGCCTGCTCGACTGCCACCATCCCATCCATGCCTGCGGCTGGAACGACGCTGGACGGCATCGGAATCTGAGAACCGACCGAGCACAGTCAGTCCTTCGCCCCGGCCGAACCAGTCYCGCCGCCGSCSSYGCCGSCGCCGCCTGTTTCGCAGACAATGTTTTCCCCCGGGTTTTTTCTCCCCTCAATTGACGTCGAAGCTGGAGTCCGTGTTCTCCCCAGACTCTCGTCTCCCGGCCAAAGATGCGTTGCCTTGAAAGGTCCTCTCGCCATGTCCGGAAACAAGCCGTTTCGGAAACCAAGGGATGCTCCGTTCTTGTCGAGCCAGCAGCGACAACAGCAGAGCCGCGGACGTCAAGTGTCGACCATCGACAGGCGAATAGGGCAGGAAGGGCAGAAACAAGGGCAAAGGGCATTTTCAAGAGGAGACACTGCGGCTTGCATCAGCTTCCAGCAACTTACCAGTTGGGTTGTTGTTGGCTCGGTTCGACAGAACAATGGGGGTCAAGACAGCTCGCTGCAGGGCAAGAGAGCAAGAGAGCAGGAGTTCCAAAGGAGAGAAATGGCCAGACAAGAAAGAGGAGGGTGGGCGGCGAGCAGCCTCGCTTTTATTATGGAAGGAAAGGACGGATCCCCTCCGGCCTCGCCCTCGACCCTCGCTCGCCCGCCTCGCCTTCTTCGCGCACCACCGCAGCCAGCCCTCGAGGCAAGGCAGGCGATAACTCCTCGTGCGGCACCAGACATCCAACCCCCACCAGCGGCTATTTGGGTTGCCGGGGGGGGCTGCTAGCCTGCGACCGACAGGTGGGGTAGCTGGGATCAGCACCACGCCAGACGGCCCTACGGCGTGATGGCGTCGTCCTGCTCGGTCGCTGCTTTGAATGGTCGACTGCATGGCTGGATGKATGGACGGAGGCAATGCCAGCATCCACTTGCCCTGCCAGTGGCCCCAGAGGCACATGCCAGGAAAACACCGCAGGCCATTGAGCGTCCCGTCCATTTGGACTGGCTGACACTGGATTGGCCGGCGTGGTCGACGACGTTCTCCTCCACCAACCTGCCTGCTGGCTGTCTCTGCTCGCCGATGCCGCATGCGCGAAGGGAVCGTCTCGTCATCTGTTGGTGCCGTTGCTGATGCCGACCAAGCAGCCAACAAGGTCGTCGTACGAGTATCCTCGCTCGCGCGCTAACACGTTCGAGTCGGCTGCCCACCGTCTCCTTCATGGCGCATGGCGCGCATGGCGGCTGTCTGGGCAGTCGCTCGTCGAAGCTCGTCATAGCTCGTCGAAGCTCGCCGTAGCTCGTCGAGCTTGTCGAGCTCGCCGGCGAGGTTCCAACCTTTTCCATTTTTTTTGTGTGCGTCGGACGTCAGGCCCAGCCTCCCCGATCTGTCCCGTCCTTGGATCTCACCAAGCTGCAGGTCCGTACGTAATGGGCTGGAACATCGTGGCCATGTGGCCATGTGCTCGACGGCTTTGCCTATTGCGGTGGTCCAAGAGATCTGATTACCCCCGAATTACCCCCTCCAAACTGCTTGATTACCCATTTATTACCCCTTCAAAACCCCCAAATTACGCTCACGAATCTAATACCCCAGACGCAGCGACATGGCTGACACGGACGTCAATGACGATGCGCTAGGATTGCCTGCAGGGCTGCGTGCCAATTGGGACTGCGACGACGCTGCCAGGCCCGAACAATTGCTCCTCGGTCGGGTCCACGGCGCGGATTAAGACGACCACGTCGCCACGCCGACCGATCGCAACGGCCAACCAAGTCGTCGACTCTGTCCACATCGCCTGCTGCTTTTCGTCGCTCCCSCCCGTCTCTCCACCTCGTCGGGCCCAGGAGATGTTGATAGTACTCGTACGTATCTATCCCCGGCCAGAGAGGTTTGCTACAAAGGTTGTGTCAGAGAAATCTGGCGCCAGAAAGGCCGAATCCGGGACCAGCACCCCACACCACTCTGCAAGGGTGTGCCCAGCCGTGCTGAGTGGGACGCGCCACCAAGACAAGGAAACGTTAAAAGACCCCACGGGCTGGGAGCTTGGAGCTGTGCCGTGCCAATCAGCGCGGCGTATTTCAAAGCCTGCCGGCCGATGTCGCGCCGGCCCTGAGAGGTTGGTTCGTCGACTTGTGAAAGGCTGCGGCAGGGACCCTTGCGATCCTTGCCATGGTGTCGTCACTGAGCGCGGGGAGCCCAGGCAGCCGGCACTCAGAAGAACAGGACGTCTTTGTCTTCCGGATGCTACGAGGACGTACTTCAGCAGCGGGGACTGGACCGCAAGACAAGGTCGGAATGCCCTCGCAGCCTCACCCGACCGGTGTGTCCAGCACCCAGGAAGCCCGGGCGGCGCTGGCAGGCCAGGGGTCGGTTCAACAGATGTGGCTACTTCGTCCTTCGGACGCCCGCACGACACGACACGACGGGCGTCATCAGCCTCCGGCCTGCACGTTGCTGATGCCATGGCCTCGCCGCCTCGCCTTGCTCGGGCTCGAGCCGGGCCAATGGCGCCTGCGAGTGGTGCGCCCTGCATCGTGTACGTGCGCACAACGCGGCACGACTCGACTCGAGGCGCAACATTGCATGTCGCCAGGCTGATGAGCATCTGGTGTGCCATCATCTCCGTGCCTTGCTCTTGTCAAACCGTCGACATCAGAAAATTGGCGCCGTCGTCCAATCATGGCCTCAGCCGCAATAGATCCTTATCTCGTGCCAAGCAAGATGAAGACCGGCCCGTTTGCTAGATCTCGACGCTAGCGGCCATGGCCAGCAGCGCGGCCGGCGGCTCCTCGCCGTGAGCCAACTCTGGGCTGTGCGTGTACGCACAGATGGAGAATTTACTCGTACATGTGCATGCGAGACAGGTTCCAGCCCTCCTCCGGACTCGGCGGAACTCGCTTACAGTACCAGCGTGGTCTGGAATCTCTGGACCAGGACGTCATTGCATGGTGGATGCATTAGCCTGCACTTTGCATTGAGTTGTCGGCTGGTTTATTAGGCGTCAGCATCGCCTTTGTTGAGAGCCAAAAACCGACCTTCCACCTGAACGACGACGAGGCCTTTCCCCCTCCTCCACACGGCGCCTCCCTCTTCAACTCTGTAGGCGCCACAGCGGGAATGCCCCAGTTGGTCTGGATCGATGACCTGTGCGGCGCGAATGAAACAACTGGATTATAAATACTAGGGCAGAGAATTGTCTCGCGGACGACAAGTCCGAGTCAGATGTTGGTCCGACAGAGGGGGGAGCCGATGGGCGACCGAAGTCGGCGTTGCTGGTGTCGCAGGTCGTGTGGAAATACGAGTATGGCCACCCTCAGTACATGCGACAATCTCCGAGCTCACCGAGGTAGCACCACCTGCTTGGCCGTGCAAGAGCCGGAGTAATACGACACCAAACTTGATGAGACGAACGCTGTGGACTGCATATGGTGGTTTTGCTTCTTCAGCAGCAGAACGACTCAATACACCAGATATTTCGGCAACGGGAACTGAAGACGACGCCCGGGAGCCCGTTGATCTCTTACGCACAATTGTTGTGCACATCGATGAATGATCCTGCTCTGATACATGCCCGTACGAAGTATTCTGCCTCGGAGTCGGCAGGTGGCAAAGACTGACAGACGAGGGATTCCGACTTTTTCCGACAGATGTCTCTACTGCAATGCACTCTGAATAACCTTCATTTCTTCCTCGTGGGGCACGCCGTCGGGGCCACGTAGATCGGCTGAAACAGGCAGTGTCCAATCACGTAGCGATTTCCCGAGGCTCTCTATGCCAATCCGACGGAAACTCGGCGCCGTCACGGCTTGGCCTCTGGAGCCTGGTACGAAGTAGACGGCCATCATGGTTCGACAATGGCTCCAGGGAAGGACGAAGCACAGCGGGGCTGCGGAGCCAGGGTGTGAAGTGAGGCTGTTCCAGTGGGACGTATTCGTACCCTCCAATTCATGAGCCATCGCATCCAATGCGACGTTACTCTGTTGCAGGATGTTCTGTCGGGTAAGAGAAGCATGTGATTTCCCATGTACGTATGTACTTCGTAGTATGCCAAAACGAGAGTTTGCATGTGGTGAACAAACTTGGAAGGCTATCTCTTGGCCCGCGGCTGTTAAGCGCGCCACGCGGCAAAGTGCGGGCCAACACGCCCAGGGGTCTTGTTTACCACGATGCGTATCCTTGCAACGTCCGTCATGCGACCTGCTCTGCCAAACCACCTACTTTGCGCCCGCCCTGGTCTATTACAAAAGCTGAGCAGCAACGTTCTGCCCCGTAATGCGATCCAATGTTCGCGACATTACCAGACTTTACGCCGCGAGATGTGCGTGACCCCGCTCGCAAGCTCCTCTGCAGGCACAATGATCCAATGCTGACGAGTACCGCAGTCGCATTCTCTTTGGTACACGTCTTCCAGGACGCCATTCCCGTCTCCCGGCCCTCACGATGCGCACCACGCCGATGCCGCCGCCCACAATCACGGCTCCAACCACCACGCACGCTCGCGCGGTCATGTCATCGAGCGGACAGCGCTGGCTCGTCTCGCCGCGGACGAGCAGTACATGCACCGGCGGAGGCTGAACGTCCAGAACTTTGGCAGCGGCTGGCTGAAGCCGCCCGGCGTGCCCAAGACTCTGCACCAGATGCGCGAGGAGAAGCGCGAGCAGGAGGAGCATCAAGAGGCCCTCCGCCGCGAGCAGCTGGCGCAGGAGTTGGCCGAGGCGGAGGCCGGTGGAATGCCCGATGATGGCATGATGGACGACGTTCAGCTGGACGGGGCACAGGACCTGGACGACGAGATCCCAGACGCCGATGCTGACCACTTTGGCATGGATGACGATGACGWTGACGACGACGATGACGATGAAGAAGAAGATGAAGACGAAGAAGATGATGCAGCTGAAGAGGATGAGACGGATGGCGGAGCCCGGAGAGCGGAGCGGCAAAACGACCTCATGACGGCGCGGATGCGCATGACGGACGACGCCTTCCGCGAGGCCCTCGTCCGCGGCGATCCTGACGGCGACGACATGTACGGCGGCGAGGAGGAGCTCGAGGAGGAAAGCCAGGGCCACATGCTCGACGAAAACGACTTCGCCCACGACGACCTCGAGAACGACGCCGCCGGCATGGGCGTCGACATGGACGCCAACCTCGACGACGACATCCCCGAGGCCGAGAGCGGCGGCTACGAGCACACCGACTCCGAGGCCGAGCTCAGCAGCAGCGACAACGGGGACCGCGAAGGCTACGACGATGACGACGATGGCGACGGCGAGCAGGACATTGGCTTCGCGCCCAGGACGGCGCCCCTCGGCCCGCCGCAGTCGCCCACGCTGCGCGGCAGGACGAGCTTGCCCCCCCCGCGCACGAGCATGGACCTCAGCAACATCCTCTCCCAGGACGAGAGCAGCTTCATGGAAAGCAGCCCCGCGCAGAGCCGGCACACTCGCCACGGCTGAACGAGCATCATGATAACCCCCCCTTTTCTCCTGCCGCATGCATAGCATAGCATATCATAGCATAGCATCTCGGGGCATTCGGCGGCGCCGGAAACGGCTATAAAGAGAAACAGGCCTACCGCTGTATTAATATATATGCAATAACATCATCATTCGCCTGTGTCCTGGAGTGTTCGTAAACAACAACACCCCCTTTCCGTGCCTTTACTGCCATGCAAACGATCAAAATAGAACCGGCCCAACGCCTGCCAAGATGCAAGAAAACAACATGCACCCTCGTCTTCGCCCCCTGACCGGGTCAACCTGCGCGGAGATTGCTCTCCCGTCTAGCCCGCCTGCTTCGGTGTATATAAACCGCCGATGGTTGTCGTAGTCTTTGTGAAACGCTCCGCGCGTTTGCTTTCGTTTTTTTTCAGTAGCGCAACTGGGGGGCTCTAGAAGAGCCACACGTAGACAAAGAGCATGATGACGGCGGCGAAGAAGCCCAGCCAGACCCTCCAGCCGACGCCCGTGCGCTCCGCCATGAGGAGCATGCGGTTCATGGTGCCGCGCAGGCGCAAGCGCGTCGAGTCGAAGGTGTCGTTCATCTTCTCGGCGAGGGCGGATGACTCGCGGATCTCGCCGCCGATGGCCATGGTCATCTGCACCACACCCCAGGTCAGCCTTGCATTCCCGCTTGCATCGCCCCGGTCACATCGCCCAGAGCGCCTCTGTTCAACAGGGGGGACTACTTACGTCCTTTAGCGTCTTGACCTTGCCCAGTATGCCCGCGACCTGCGCGTCGTTCTGGCTCTCCAGCTCGTTGAGCACCGCGTCGMTGTACTGGCCCTTGCGGTTGGGCGTCGCCGGCCGGAAGCCCTGCCTCTCGATGCCGAGCCCGCCGCCACCGCCGCCGCCGGACGAGTACCCGTTACCGTTGCTGCCGCCAGGGTAGCCGTATCCGCCGCTGGGGCTGGCCGTCGTCGTGCGCCGCGTCGTCGTCGGGTCGCCCGTGTAGCCCTCGAACAGGGCGCTGCGCGAGTCGCGCTGGTGCAGTGACGAGGCGCCGAATCTGTACGCGCGCGCTTGGTCAGCCATGCTGGATGCTTTTTCTCGAAGGAAGGGAATTCGGCCGGCGCAAGAGGAAGGCGGCGAGACCGACAGGGAAGTGCTGTTCTCACCTTTGCGCCATAGCGGTAGGCCCCTTCTCCTCTCCAGCTCACGAAGATACTAATACAGGCTCCCGAGGCCAGGAGCAGAAATATACCGTCAACAAGAGCCCCCTGAGATAAATCTCGACGTTGAACAGTTCTGGATTTGGTGGTCTTCTGGGGGCATGCAAAATGGATGGGATGACGATAGGTGGATGGCCACAGTGGCGTCAGTCGATTGGTAGGAGTTGCCGTTGTGTAGGTACGTACCCGCGGGCGCTGCGTCCAATGACGGGCCTCAGAATTTTCCATCTGCCGCTGCCCCTCTATCCTGACCAAAGGGCAAATGGAAGTGCCTCTGAGGCATGGCATTGACCAGCTGTATTTTTCCCACCCGGCCAGGGTTTGTTTCCGCACAGTGATTGGCAGGTGATTCGCTGAGACCGTGCGCCTGGAATTCGACGACTTGCGTCTCAGCTGCTGTCGACTCTCGAGGACGTAAAGACGTGGAGCAATGGGCTTGCGTGACGAAGCAATTCGCCGAGGGTCACGTTGACGCTCACGTTGACGCTCAGAGTTGTTCATGCCTCCATCTGTTCTCATTGCTCTCGCTGCACTACCACACGCATGGTACGAAGTACGCAGCGAGGAATATGTAAGTAAAAGCTAGTGAATAGAGTGCCCATCTCATCCCGCGCGTGCTGTTCATCCGCCGCCCTGCCTATGCCGTAGATCCAATGCGGACCCGCTGGAGCACACTTCCATCATGCCGTAGCCAGTTTTCGGGCACCACCGTGGCTCATAAGGCCGTGCCATCGTTTCTCGTGATTGAGAGCTAACCCCTTAGCCAGACATCTCGGTGTCCTCGGTGGGCGGCTGGAAGTCATCGTCGTCTTCCTCATCCTCATCGTCGGCGGGGTTCTCCTCGGCAGCCTTGGCGAAGTCGATCTTCGCGCCTCGCGTGCGGCGTCCGCCCTCGACGATGTTGTTGAGGTCAATCTCCTCCATGCCGTCCTCTTCGTCGCCTACACAATTAGCAATTGCTTTCAGTCACGGGAGGCCATGGGGTGGGGTGTATTTACCCCCCTCGGCATTCTGCGGTCCCTTGTTAGTTCAAGCTTTGCAAACTCGGGGTGAAACCGGGAACGTACCTCCTCATCCTCCTCATCATCATCATCTTCGTCGTCGTCGTCATCATCCTCTGCCGTGGCCTTGTCGCGGGGCTCTTCGGCAACAGCCTKGCCCTTGCCCTTGCTCTCAGCAAAGGTCTCCTCAGTGGAAGGGTTGGTTGGGAGGGTGGTGCCGTTCTCCGCCATGGTTGCTAGGAACGTCGGTGGCAGTGAATAGAAACACGCGCCGAAGCTAGGGTTGAGTGACAGGGGAGAAGATTGGACGAGAGGTTGCAAGGTTACGGTTGCGGTATAAAATGGGTTGTGAGCTTCAGTCGTTGACTTTTAGCAGGGTGCTTGCAATGGGCTTTTAAGCAGGCAGGTGCAGGTGCATGTGCGTCGAGATTGAGACATTGAGACGCCAAAAGCTCATCATCAACTCGTAGTGCGTAGCAACGGCTCTAGTCTAGATCTGCACTAGTACTTTCTGGATTCCATCACGTGACTCTTTATACGGGCACTCGTAATATTTCGCAGCTGGCACTCAGAGCGGGTGTTTACATCGAGTACAAGGAGGTGCCGGAGGGAGAACAGCCGCCTTAGAGCCAGCATCGCGGCATCTCTAGGACATGGAGCTCGCGGGGCAACAAGAAACGAACGAAGAGCGAGATGGCACTGCAATCGCTGTAAGAAGGATCCGAGCGAGCAATACTTGGAGGCCCTGTACGAAGTACTCCGTATTTCTATACTCTACTTCTCGCCGCCGCCACCGCCGCTCAGCCCTATAAACACAGCAATGGCAATCATCCACCAGTACCTATCTCATGTTAGCACCAGGACCCATCGCAATCGCAACGCAGGTAAGTGAGCCATAGTCATACTTTTGCAAAAACGTCTTCTCCTCCTCCGGCTCGACCTTCTTGCCCTCGGGCGACAGCACAACCGGCTTGTTAAGCTGCGGCTGCTTGCCCCTCGTCTCCGACAGCACCACGACCTTGGGCCCAAAGTCGCGCGTCTGTCCGGCGTCAATCGCGACGCCCTTGCATGACGCGCTGACGACGGCGCCGCTGTCGTCGGTCGAGAGCACGATGTTGGGCGAGTAGCCCTTGCTGAAGTTGTCCGCCGCAGCGACCGTCGTGCCTGACGTCCACGCCCGCGCCTTGGCGTCGTAGAGCCCGATGCGCACGAGCCGCGCGGCCGCGGGGATCTCGGGCGCCTCGTAGGAGACGACAGAGGAGAGGGAGAGGGCGGCCGGGTCGTAGGATACTTCGGCAAGCGGGCTGGGCGCTTGCGAGGAGGAGGTGATGGCCTGGATGTAGATCTGCGCGGTTCGCGGGTCGGCGTGGACGGCTACGGCGGCGCAGACGGCCGATAGGAGAGCCGTGATGCGCATCTTGTGTGGTGCGTCGCAGGGATTGCACTGTCTGGGGAACTGGCGTGGCGATGAGCTCCCGTTGAAGGAGTTGATGGAAGCTGAAGCTGATGATGGGCGTTGCGACAGGTGGTCCTGGCCAGGCCCAGCAAACTGCACGTGCAGGGGCCGCATTTACTTTACTCTGGCCCCACGCCTGTGACCGAGCCTCATCAATCGCTTCTTCAGAGCTCATGAGAACGCGCATCCTTCAATTAGATGACAATCGTTTTGCGTATTTGCCATTGAGTACTCCGTAGCCGTAGCAATGAAAGAGCAATAGCTTGCAAGTTTCCTTCTGCCCCAATCTCCCTTCCTTTTGGTGGACCGTGGCAACATCCCTGTCGGCTTTCTGGAACATCGACGCAGTTTGAACAACTGGCACGTCTGTCACAATGGATATATAGTGGTGTACACATAGTGCTGACGCTTACTGCTAGGTCGCCTTTCTCATTGGCACGTACTTTAACTGCCAGCCAAAAACGCTGGTTCCCTAAAATTAACATGAATATTGAAATTCATATGTTCAGGACGCCGCTGTGTGCTGAGATGCGCGGACACCGCGCCATCCGCGCGGTCTTGAATGTCCACTGCTCAAACGTATCTCATGACTTCGAATTCATCATTAATACTAATGCTCATGGCTCCAAGTCGCCTTGGCCTCTACGTGCCACAGCCACGCGGCCTGCACGCGCCTACCGATGTCATCCGCAGGGTATCATCATCCATGGCGTACGGATCTAGGCTCCTGAGGGGCCTCCTTGCTGCTTGTCATCATCTTCCAAGCCCTCATCCGAAGACCCGTCCGATTCAAGAGCATACCCGGGCGTGCGTTCGACCAATCCTTGGTAATAAGCCACCAGGACCTCAGGGTTGGGTACGATCTTCCAGTCCACCCGGTAGAGAAACTCAAGCTCCAGCAGCTTCAGTTCTGCGACTCGCACGCCGCCTACCCTGGCGTAGGTTGTGTTGTTCCAGAACGAGTCGGACAAGCCTTTGGCCGCGACGGTGGCTGCGGTAATCAGGAATCGGTGAACCGTCAGGGTGTTGATGGTGAATTCCGGGTAGAGCGCGCATAACCGGTCGATGTAGTAGACCATGGCCAGGAGAAGTGGTGGTATGAGCGTGGCATGCCTCGCCAGTCGATGGAGGTAGTCGCGCACGGATATGCCGGGGGCAGTTCTGGGATCAGAGTTAGCATCATATATCAACACCACAAGTACAAATCCACCTGCGCCGCCTACCTCGAATGAAAGCGCGTGAGCCCGCCGCTAGATATCCGGATCGCGTCGTTTGTCGCAATCAGCTCCGCCAGCATGTGCGCAATCAACTCCACCATATCCTCCACTGCACAATGTTCATACAGCCGCGGTAGAATCTTCGGTGGCTGCTCGTCCGGCTTGGGTCGCTTGGTGGACTGACTCGGGCTGGCTGGCTCTGAAGCCAATGCTGAGGCCTGGGCAGAATGCTGGCTGGGCGACCCTCGCCGCTTGTTTGGCGACGGCGCCTGCTGCACCCCGTCGTCTGGAGGTTGCACTGATGAAGGTGTAGAGGCCGTGGCCGTCGGCAGGGCTTTAGGGCGAAGAGGTGGCGGCGGCATGGCCTCTTGCTGGCCTTCTACGCAAGGTCCATTCGGGACGGCGACGGCGCTATCGTTGGCCGCACCAGGTGGCCTAGAACGCACCTGCGAAGGCGATCTCGTCACGGCGCCGGGAGAGGCCGCGGCCAGCGTCGACGGGCGGCGCGCCCTTGAGGGAGAGGGCCGAGGCGACTCTTGCGGGGACCGGGCCGGCGCGTGGCCTCGTCGGAAGCTGGTGGGCGAGGCATTGGTAGTGCTGGCCAGGGTAGGAGATGTAGTCAACATGGTCGGCGGCGCATCGTCGGAGTCGCTGGAGCGCGGGGTAATGGTGCGATGTCAACGGACGAGGCGACAGGGCGCGCTCCGGTTATATCATGAGGTTTGCGCTCTGTCCGCCTCGACTCGACTCGATTCGACTCGGAAGGCGGCGACGACGATGTTGCGACGAGACTGCAGCGTGCCGCGATCGACGAGAAGGCTCACCGAGGGACTTGGGGCGCTAGGTCGGACGAACAACCCCAGAGCCTGGGCGTGGTGGCGTGCGAGGCCCAACTGGTTGGACTTGGCCGTCGAGTGGATCTAGCACACCCCTTTCCCCTTCTCGGCGGTCCTCGATCCTTGGCCACTTCCGGGGAGCGGCGCCGCGGCTCAGGAGAAGAAAGACGTTGTAAGGGTATCCTGTCGCGTATGTGCGGCGGCCCAGCGGCGGCCGCTCCGTCGTCAGGTAGGAATGGTGCGAGGGCTTTCCGCGGGCGGGCAGATGCGAGGCGAGCGGAACAAGCAGGGCCAAGAGACGGGAGGGGCTTGTGAAGTTGTGAGATTCGTCTGTGGGAGTTGGTCGTGCGACGGACGAGTCGGGCTCGCCGAGTGCTGGCCTGTTGTAATCTCTCGAGAAGTTAGCGACGGGTCTCGGTGGAGCTGCGAGAAGTGTCCAGGTTGGCAGACGGACGTGACGGAGGGCGAAAACTGGCGGGCTCTGGCTCGGCGGTGCTTCACTGCCTTTGTAAGGTAGGCAGCGCTGCTGCTGCCGAATGACTCGGGGCCATGCCTTGCCTTGCACAAGAGATGTCGTCTACGTACGTCAGGCTATAACTGGGAATTAATCTCTCTTTGTCAGGCACGTCATGCAGCGCAAGGTCTGCGTCGCACGCACGGTATGCACCCCAGACGCTGAGCTGACAAAGGCGTCTGCCTTCTGAGCGGCGATGGATCGTGGATCTCGTGCCAAATGCTTTCCCAAGCGGCGAGGGTGCGTCTGTAGATGCGTTGGTGACTTGGTGTTGGCCTACCAATGTCGGATGCAAAGAAAAGCACTGAGCAAATGCGCATCGGCCACGGCGCAACGTGATTCGTACCTGCAGCTCTGATTTGACTCGAGCTGAGGCCGCAGCAAGGGCGCTGGCATTTCAATCCTTACACCGCATATGACTGCATTTTCGACGCGAGTGTCGATGCCGATATCGTCTGGTTCCTCGAACAGCCCGCCCTGTGAAATCGCACGAATGCCAAGACGTGCTCGATTTAGACGGCTTGTGTAACCCCTTCTAGGTGACTATAAGCCATCAAGTCACCTCACTACCGCTGCGTGCTACCAAGTACGTAGCCCTCGTAACCCTCGTAGGACCTGCAGTCTGAAGTGTATCTATCAAATGGGACACTGGGACATGCCCGTGTGAGACGGCGGCGGAAGACACGTGTTGCTATTGACTAGCTTGACAAAACTCAATTACTCTTACTCGACCTGCCGCACTCGAGTTCTTTACTGAAGCAGTGGAGGATGAAGAGAGAGTTGTGGGCCACCTCCCCCAGCTGCAGAAGGTCTGATAAGATAAGATACCTGCCTGAACACGTGCCCGCCATCTCGACCTTGACGTGACCGATAACCAGCTGTGACTCGACCCGACTCACCACCACGAACTCGACCATTTTGGATCTCCGCGACCTCATCACGCCCTCGCGAGCTTGCCCGACCTGCAACCCCCCTGCTTCCGTCACCGCCCTTTTGGATCAGCAGTCGCTCGCATCGCCCCCTGCCCGAACAACGCGCCTCCTGCCCACTCGCTCGCGCATGAGACGACAGCCCGGCCTGCATGTTGGGCAGTCAGTCGACGGTCCCTCGCAAGTAATGTCGATACGCCATACGCGTACGCGAGACCGACGAAAGCTTCAGTCCGTACTGCTTTGAGCCGCCTCCATGGCGCGCCCCCAGAACTCGCCGGTCCTGGCCCAGCTGCGAAGCGCGAAGACGTATCCCGAGCAGACGGCTGCCTTGCAGGTGCTTAAGAATGAAGTCGTCGGTCACATCCAGAAGAAGGAGGAGTGGATCGGGCTCGGCGTCCTCGATCCCATCGTCATCACCTTGTCCTGCAGCCGTTCACCGTCCAAGCCGAATGGCAAGGATGATCGCGCCCAGCTCGTGTCGCGCCCTCTGTCCGACGAGSACAGCGTCAAGTTGCAGGCGTTGCAGCTCGTCGCAAGCTTCGCCAATGGTACTTTGGAGCCCAGATCCGACCCCCTCCGTCTTATCATTATCAAATTTGACAAGAGACACTTTCTAACACTGCTTCTGCAGGAGGCCCCGCTTTCCTTGCGCCGCTGCACGCCGCCCGAGTAGTACCCGCGGTCCTGGGCAACATGTCTCCCCTCGCAAACCCTCCACAAATCGTCCTGGCCGCACTGAAAGCCTTGACTGACATTGCAGACGCTGCGGCCTTGGCACTGCCGTCGTCGCCCCTCGATATTCACTCCTTTGCTGACAATGTCTTCTCCCCGCCACATATCGAATCACTCAATGTAATGCTCTCCATCTCCTCCTCGAAACACCTACTGCAATCGCAAGTGACGCTCGCGTCTGGCCTGATATGTCGCCTATGTCGAGATGAGCGCCACCAACACGCACTCGCCACGGCTGGCGTTCTTGATTCCCTCGCCTCTCAACTCGCGAGATTCGCCGTGCGCGACGGCCTCGTCGTGCCCGGTGCGGAGGAGCTGGCATACAACGACGGTCTCTGCGATGTATTCCCCGAGTCCGCTTGCGCCGGCTCCAAGATCGACCCCATTCTCGAGGCTATTGCCGCTATTCTCGGAGACTCCAGATACCGTGCCAACAGGCTGGTACATTCGCCAGCACTACTGGCCATATTTCCCTCCGTCAAGTTCGAATCGTACAGAGGGACGCAGAGCCAACAACAAGCTCTGACTGCCATGGAGTTTATCCTGCCCACCGTGCCCGCGTCGTCGCGAAGCCAGTCGGCATCACAGTCCTCCTTCCCTACGCCAGATCGATCAGATTCCCGAACTTCAAGCCGTACGTCACTGAATAAATTTGGTCCTGCTGCGACATGGGGCTCACCACGCGTTCAAGCTGTCGGCAACAACGGCGATGGCGCCATGGAAGACATCGAAACACCCCTCATTCCTTGGTTGATCCATTTGGTAAGGACATTGGGCGAGTACGATCGACTGATGGCTGCCGCTGTTCTCGCTGCCCTCTTCAAGGCCGGCCTAGGAAGGAAAGCCGTTAGAGAGACGAGCATTGGGCTGCTTGTGATTCCTATTCTCGTCGGCATGGTAGCGAASAACGACAGGGACGGCCCGGATTCGGAGGGCCCAACGAATGCAACGCAGCGACTCATTCTCGAAAAGACCCCGGCGGTGTTGGCGCGACTAATGACGGACAGCGAATATCTCCAAAAGGCGGCATATGATTGCGATGCCGTCAGAGTCCTCACCAAGCTTCTGAAACGTGCGTACCAACCCGTGCCAGAGCTTGACCAGCCAAGGTACTGGTCGCCGCAGGCACACTCGGGCATGGATGTTGAGGGCGCTTCGGCGTCGACGCAGCTCGGGCAGAATGGCCATAATCCCTTGCTCGCTCATCGCATGAAACTACGAGAAGCCTCGCTGAAGGCGATTGGCGCCTTGTCTGCCGGCAGGGAAGATTACAGGAAAGCGCTTGTTGCCGAGGACTTTGTCCCGTACGTCATCGAGTCTCTTTGCGAGTACCCCAGAAAGCCCCGGCAGGCCAAGGAGCGGTCCAAGGACAAGCCTGGCAGTGAGGCCGCTCGAAAGGGCCCTTCCGCTGCGTACGGCACCAATCCCGTGTCTGTCATCATCGCCGGGTGCCACGTCGTCAGGATGTTGGCTCGCTCAGTTAGTGTCTTGCGCACGGCGTTGGTCGACTACGGCGTTGCGCTGCCCGTGTTCCAGTTCATGACTCACCGTGATATCAATGTCCAAATCGCCGCCACTGCCACCATCATCAACCTGGTGGTGGAGGTCAGTCCGGTTCGAGAGGTTCGTCTTGCTCGCGACGGCTTGATGGGACGGCGAAAAGCTAACGTTGAGAAGCTTCTGACGGAACATGGAGTCATGAGAGTCCTTTGCGAGCATGCTCATTCCGACAACCCGGCGCTGCGTCTAAATGCGCTGTGGGCGTTCAAGCACTTCGTCGACGCCGTTGGGCCGAAGCTCAAGAAAGACAGCCTCGAGCAGCTTGAGCCAGGGTGGCTGGTACAGCTGATCTGTGAGGACACGCAGGACGCGGCCCTTTATAATTCGAGGTTGAGGGAGATGGCCGGCAACGACCTGGATGAGGACATGGACATGCAGTCGTCTGACGAACCATTCAGATGGCTATACGGTAGCAACGGGTCAATTCGCGAGTTGGATTCCTCGCAGTCGACCAGGCTGCGTCAGGCGGAGGATAGGCTTTCTGCAATTCGCGAGACGGAGCTCAACCCTGTCCGACGGGCCCGCAACGACGACCTCGCCATCCAGGAGCAGGGCCTCGACTTTATCCGGAACTTGATCGGACGGCCAGAGTCGGGGGCGTCGTCGGAGACCCCGAGCGAAACGACGGAGATGATCGACTACCTATTCAGCGAACTCGGGCAAGACCGCCTGTTCGAGATTTTGGCGTCCAAGCTGCGGAGTAAGGTGCTGCACCCCTTTTCGCGACGGTCGTCCGCACCCGGCCGCGAGCCGCGAGTCGTCTACCCCCAGGCCAAGATCATCATGGCCGTTATCTACATCCTCGTCCACATGGCCGCCAGCGTCCCGCGCCACCGGCAGCTCGTCATCGCCCAGACGGACCTCCTGAAGCTGCTGGCCCAGCAGGCCACCAGCAAAGATAGGGAGGTGCGAGTCGCGCTGTGCCACCTCGTCATCAACCTCACCTGGCAGGAGGACGACGCTGAGGCCCAGCAATGCGCGGCGCGGGCGCACGAGCTTAAGCGGCTCGGCTTCCACGCCAAGATGGAGAACCTCAAGCACCAGGACCGCGACCTGGTCGTCAGGGAGAGGGCTAAGAAGGCCGCGTGGCAGATTGAGCAGGCGACCTACTAGGAGAGTGCGCGCATGGGGCTGCCGCCGATTTTGAGGACGTCGCGTACTTCTTTTCGATGAGCGGGAGAGATACGAGCATGTAACAAATCGATTGTAAATATGCAATATTATGAATACCTTGATACAAGTCGGGTTCTGCCTACTGCCGAGTGGATGCTGTTGGCTGTTTGCAATGCGCATCCCTGTGGTTGCCCTTCCTGTGGTTACTCCCGGAGTCGCGAAGAGACTACCTTATACTTGGCACTCTGTTCATCCGTTTGGTAGCTCAGCTGGTTGACCGTAGTCAAGTAACAGTCCTTGCTTGCCAACAACTGAGCAGCATAGGTCGACATCAGGGCCGCCGTCACTCTCGTTGCAGAGATGGAAGTGCTTCCTTGGAGGAGGGCCATCCGAGACGCCGAGMAAGGGACTCTCGAGCAAGAAGCGCCTGATACCAAAGCACCAAACCGAAACCTTTCCTGCAGGTATCCGTACTGCATACGTACAGTGCCGAGAGTCTAATGAAGACCATGGACAACCAGTGGACTGGGGTATCACGCAATGGCTATCTACTCGCAGCAGAACAGTCCAGCACGCCCACTCAACGACATCGGACAACGCCGTCCGTATCAATGCCAGTGCTCGAAACTCCCACCACTTCGCTCCGGGGACCCGTCACCAATCAGACCTCATCCCGTCAGGTTGCCAACCAATGTCTCAAGCCCACGGGCCCCCGTCCCTTCGCAATGCTATGCGAGTAAACCGCCCCCGAGACACCCACTCTACTCGTACGGTCTCAACCCTCAGCCGGCGAAAGGGACAGAAGCAGAAAACGGCAGTTGGATCGTCCATCCATCCATTGTCCGCCAGGAACGTAATTGCAGGAACAAGCTCCCAGAGTCTCAGTATACTACTCCGTATACGCAGGGGAAACACCGGCCGGCCGACGTGCCATGGCCCTTCCGCGCCACATATCCAAAACATCGCCAACGAGAGGGCTACGGGGGGCATGTGCCTGTCTCGGAGACGACCTTCGTACCACGCCGAGATGTCGCATGAGCGGCCGGGCCCCTTGAGAAGCAGGTCCGCGGCCCAGGGCGGCGCGGTGGCCAATTTGCCATTCCACAAGGCGTGGCAGAATTGCTCATGCATGTACTCCGGACGTGCGTATCAGCCCTGTCCTTGTCCAATGTGTCTTACCATGCACTGTCGCGTAAACGCAACGTCGCCCACGCGACATCAATGGCCAGAGTAAGGGTTCTGGCCCCTGCGACATAATGGCCATGCTATCGTGGATTCCATCTCGTGAACGCTCCCACGTGGACCGGGTATCCTGGTGAAGAAAAACCTCCGGCAGCCGATGCGTCAAACGGCCCTGATCTCGGCCGAAGCCTAATACACTTCGTACCTCAACTTACGAAGCACGAGTACATCCTCGAACGCCAAAGACAACGTGGATAACTTGAAAGGTCTCACACCTGAAAGTCCCCGGCCCTGGACGTCGAGTAATCAGTCGCCTTCCCTGGGATCGGCCTCTCAGCTGCGGTCGCCGCCGGTTGGCTCAGACCTCAGGCCGTTGGAGCACTGCACTGCACTCGCAGCGCTTGTCGACGTTGGCGACCCTGTCTGTGATGGCCAAAGCAGGGGAGCACTGGCCTCTTGTGTCGTGAAGTCCACGGAGCGGCGGGTGGTCGTCGATGCCAACAGCAGGCGTTGCCCTGCACGTCGACTTGCATGTATTACTCGTAATATGCGCTCCGTAGAAGCCGCCTCATCTGACCTCAGCACGGAGTAATATGCGACCTCTCGGTTGGTCGCCTGGCAGTTGCATGGGATGGATTGTACCCGGTACACGGTCACACTTGTTGGCCAGGGCAACCGTGAAGAGCGACAGAGGGCCGCGGGAGGGCAATTGTGCCATCAACCAGTTCCAACAGGCGGGCAACCGACCGGCSCTCTCATAGCGCAGCCATTAACAGGCAGCACTGCCTCGGCAGGGCTCATCGGGGTCCTTGCATGCAGAGAACTTCCAGTGACTCCACGGGCCATCGGTTAGAAGCTGATACGGGCCCTACGGCACCATGCATGCAGCGAACGAAGTACGGGGTACAAGATGCCAGGTAAGATACCTAGCCCCTGCCGGCAGACCTCCATGTACTCCGTACTCGTAGGTGCTCTGCTGCCTTGGGCGCGCACGAGGACTGTGCAGTGCAGTGCAGTCCATACCTAGGCACGGGGTGCATGACAGGGCAGGATCTGAGGTTGGGAGGTGACACAGCCTCGTCGTAGGCATACTGATGGCCGTGATCAGCACCATGACCGACCGTCCCCTGGAGCAGACGGAAACCGCCAGGGTCAAGAGCAGAGTGTCACGAGCGGTTTGATCGGAGCGGTTTGATCGGAGCGGTTTGATCAGAGCGGTTTGGTAAGAGAGGCTGCCGTGATCACGGAAGCACGAGTAGGTTGTGGTCTGGGCAAATCGACGACACAAGGCACCAGGGTACTCGGTAGTGTTGTGCCACTCGACGTTCAGGGAGGTGGCATCTGTGCCGCCGTCACGAGTGCCGCCTCGGAAGCTCCTTTTGCTTGCACCCGGGCCCTCACTCGCCTCTGCGCCGAGCCGGCGGCGGCAGGGGATGGCGAATCAGACGACAACGCTGGCTGCGTGGATGCTGATGATGATGCAGGCTAGCGATGTTGGGGAGAGGAGAAGGCCAGGGCAGAGCGAGAGCCAGGGCAGAGCGAGAGCCAGGGCAGAGCGAGAGCCAAGGTGCAACGGCGTTTCGGGTCGTACGGATCAGAAAGTTTCTGGTCTCCTGGTGGTCCCGGGACTGTGGTGAGGGCGATGGGATGCGCGACGATCCACGCATCCGGTATTCGGCTCCACCAGCTGCTGTCCTGGCAGACGCCACGGAGGCTGGCGGCGGGTTAAGGTTTCGTGGCTCGAGGCGATAGCAGCAGCACAACCGCATGGAACCGCATGGAGCGCGGCCACGAGGGCATCGGCAGAGCACTTCGCACAAGCGTGCTCTGCTGCGCAAACCACGAGTACTTGGTCCGCGCATGGAAGACTCAGTCTGCACGGACGTACTCGGCGCTCGTCGCCGGGTTGGCAGTTTGGTAGGGTACCACGTAGCGCACCACGCCACATGCGACACCGGCCTGGATCGTGCTTGTGCACGTTGGTGCCGTACGCGGTTGTACGAAGCAGCGAAGGTAGGAATTCGAGATGCAGGTGCAGATGCAGACGCGGACGCAGATGCAGATGCGGCTTGTTTGGGTCTGGTGGGAGCGGAGCGTGACTCCCAGAGCAAGGATCGCGGGCTCGGATCACAGGACGTTGCAGCCGATGCGAGGGCCACAGGCACGGGAGCGCACCGGGGTCGTCATAGGCCGGCCTGGGACCAGGGCAGACGCACGGCCGGCCGATGCGCTGCAGGCGTGCGACATGCGAGGACGATACGATACGTAATCTGGAAACGGGACGGTGGACGAGAGAGCCCTTGCACGTCGCCGGGGACACGCGCGCCAAGACCGGCGGCGCAGGAGGAGACAAGAGGGGAGGGACAACGACGGCGGTGCTGCGACGCATCATGCGATGCTGTCCCGACGACACGGGTCGCGAAACACGGGTCGCGAAACACGGGTCGCGAAACACGGGTCGCGAAACACGGGCCAGTACGGGTGCTCGTATCGCACTCTTCTCCCACCGGTCGAGTCGAGACGCCACGAGGCTGAGCAGACCCTTGCTTGTCAAGCTGACCGTCTCACTGAGCAGGGGCCCATTTCCCACGCATCTTGCGAGGAGGTGACGACGGAGAACGAGTGGTGCGTACGAGTAATGGGAGAGCAGGTCTGCAGCGACTACTGACTGGGTGCATTTCAGAACGGCGAGGCTGCTTGTGCCCGACGGCGACGGCGGTGTATGGCCCTGGGGCAAAAAGTGGACTTTGCTTGAGCATCGGTCCGTCCTGTCTGGTGAACAGTGCGGATTGGGCACTTCGTTCCGGGTACGCACTCGCACCGCGGGTTACCCAAAACGTCACGAGCCAACGACCTTGCCCCAGAGATCTGCCGCACAGTTCCCGTGGCGCCAGAGTGCACTGTGGGACTTGGACCAGCCAAAGATGGAGCCCAAAGAAAGACTTTGAGGCAACGGATCCTACCGGCGCAGATGCCGATGGCCTCGGTCGAAGCTTAATGGCCAGAATAGCCGAAGACAATATCAAAGGTCCCCGGGGCGGTTTTTGGTGGCGGAGGGAGGAATGAGGACACAACGGCGAATGGAAGTAGTGGTAATGAACACGCCACCAACGAGTCTATTCGTAGGTACTCGAAGGTATGCCTCAGGCTGCCGTGTACTGTACGAGTACGAGTGCTCCGTACCAAGAACTCCGCGGCTGGCCGGCAAACGTGCAGAGCAGGGACAGCCGGACCCAGGAAATGCC
Source organism: Tolypocladium ophioglossoides CBS 100239 (assembly GCA_001189435.1). Taxonomy (NCBI): domain Eukaryota; kingdom Fungi; phylum Ascomycota; class Sordariomycetes; order Hypocreales; family Ophiocordycipitaceae; genus Tolypocladium; species Tolypocladium ophioglossoides. The sequence goes on along the minus strand of LFRF01000002.1, from coordinate 885,869 downwards.
AGATGGACGAACCGCCACGGAGACGATCATCTATATACTTGTACGGGCATGCCGGCACGAGATTGCTGGCAGCCGGGAAGAGGAATCAGGGCAGCGTTGCATCAGGCTCGACGCAGCACGCAGCGAGTCCACCATCGTCGGTCCTCGCTGACGAGTCGCCAGTCGCCACCGTGGCTTGCACGGCCGAAGCATCGACGACAACAATGAGCAGCGGCGCCGCCGACCCGCCTGCTTGGGATTGTGGTGGCGGGCCTGGGTCGCACTGCCAGGAAAAGAGGCGCCTATTGACCCCCTGCTAGCGCCGGCGCCGGTGTCGACGCGCAGGTGACGAGGCGTCGGGATTGGGTGCGTCTGGGGGCGGGACGCTGGGAGCCCCGCTGGGGGCATCATGGGCCTGTTCGTCTCCGATGTCTCAGTTCCCGCGTCCCCCGGCCGGAGCCGAGCTGGTGCTGGTGGTGCTGGTGCTGGTGCTGCTGCTGGTGCTGCTGGTGCTGCTGGTGCTGCTGCAAACTGAACAACTGAACGGCACGGCACTGCACTGGCGCTCCAACGGACAACTGCGTGCCGCAGCACCAACCGAAGCCCCTGCGGCGGCCAGCCCAGCAGCACGGCTCGAGGAGGCTCCTGTGTCCAGCAAGGCAAAGCAAACCTGGGAGGGCGCCCGGTGAACGAGCAACCGCAGAGACAAACCGCCTCCGTGGATGCGGTCCGTCCTCTCCGTCGACCAGATGGTCAGCCGCACCGCTGCTGGCCCGCCGCTGCTATCACCGACCGCAATTCCCGACGCCGCCCAGCCCCGTCCCGTGCTAGCCCCACCTGCCCAGCGCCCAATTTAGCGCCTCCGTTTCGGAGAAAACTACGGACTCGAAGCGATGGCATGTGGCTTCGCCGCTTCGCTCGCGCCCAAGCTCTTCGTTCCCGGGAGCGAGCGTGGCGCCACCGCTGACGGGCCCTCTCCCTAACGCCTAACTCCTGTCCCTAACACCTAGCCCTACCCTACCTGACCTTCGCTGCCTGCAACTGGCTTTCTGCCCGTGGCGCGTGCGCGAGTCCAAAGCATGGACGGCGTACGGAGAACGGACTACGTGGTAATTATTCGACGGCCAACGTCCCGACAGACGGCCAGGGAGGGGCCATCTCCCGCGCCTCGCAGACGATGTGACAGACGACGATGCGGATGTCGCTGCTGTTGGGGGGGCTCCTCCCAGGCATACGTACATGCATGACGGGCTTGGCTCGTGCTTGTCTCGCTGTACCCAACTACGTCGAAGAGATTGGGGGCGCGCCGCGAGGGTTACACGGCGTGCGCGCATACGTACGGGTCTGCTGGGACAATCCGACGAGTGCCCAATCTCGACAGGGCCCTGCTGCTTGGTTGCTTGTCCTGTCTCGGCCGCACGAGGTGAGCGATGAGGCGTTTCTTTTTCCCGCCTCGCGCAGAGCCAAGCCCAAGCCACGGCTCGTTCATTCATTCCTTTTCGTCTCGCCCGTGCCGCTCCCTGCCTCGCTGGGTTGTGCAGTCGCCAACGGCGGCGCCCGGGCCAGCAACACGGCGGGTGTGCTCGTACGGGCAAGGCAATTCTGTCACTTGTCGCCTCTGCTTCCGTCCAACAAGCCGGGCCACTAGCGGGTTGACAGGCCACGGGTGCTCGTGGAGGCTTGACAGCCGTCGCGCCCCGTTTGGACGCCCCGTCGCGCTGTCGTCTGTCGACCTGCCTGGCTGCTGCTCACCGTCTGCGCTGCGCCGCCGTCGTCGGCGGGAGCGCACGACGACGCAGCGCACAAGAGCCGCAGACAGCCTCGGCCAGCGCCGGCAGACCAGTCAGGCCCTGGCGGCAGCGTACCGCACATGTTCCTGTCGGACGGGTTTCCGAGTCTCCTGGGACCGGCGACCAGCAGCAGCGTGTCACCCCCGTCTCCGGTGCCCCAGACCTGGGATTGGAACGGCCCCCCCGGGCCCCCAAACCCTGGTTCCAGCAATCAATCAGCAATTCTGCCTGGCGTGGCGCCCCCATTTCCGGCCCTCCCTTCCCCCCTGCCCCCCCAAAGTTCCCCCTCCACCCCCTAACSCTCCGCTGGAAACGCTGGCACTGGGTACCTCGCACGCCCCTGCGCCCGGTCCCGCGGCGCTCATTGGCGCTGGCGGGGCTCAGCTGCACCCGCTACCCAGACTCTCGGGGCCTGCTGCTGTGACCGCCAACCAGACGCCGCCCGCTGACACGGCAGAGCCAGTGGGTGCGAGAGCCCCGATCTGCTGCTGCTCCTCGCCCCGTGTCGCTGCTGGTACCGCCGCTGCCGTTGGCGCGCGTGGTGGTACAAGGCGCCGGTGCAGCAGTTCCCCGTCCTAGCCTGCACCGGGCCTAATTCGTCCCAGCCGTGTGTGTGCTCAGGTTGCTGGGACGCATGCGCGGTACCGTATGTACCTTCTCCCAGCAGCACGGAGAACCCGTTTCTTGCCCCCAGTCCGCTGTCCGTCTGTCTGTCCGTCTGTCTGTCCGTCTGTTCGTCTGCTGCTTCTCTTCCACCTCTCCTCATCGCTCGCACAGTCTGGGGCAGTCATCCTCGACGTCTGCGTCTGGCTGTGGGCGTCTTGTCCATTCTGCCACCTCGTCCCGGCTCCGTCTCTTGCGACGTCCCTGGGAGCACGCTCACTCTCGTACACGGTTGCGCTGTCCGCCCGTCAACCACTCGAGCTTGGAGCCACGGACGAGCGCCCGCCGCCTGGCCCGTAACAGGCGGCTGACCGTCGCGACCCACGACTGCACATATATCGCAGGTAAGCCGCCGAGCCTCCGTGTTCCGCCTCGTTGACCGAGTCGCGAGGAGGCCCCTGGGCCCGTGTTCGGTACAACGCCCTCGGGCCGTGCCTCGTGCCCTGCCAAACATCTCGAAAACTGCCGTTCCCCGTCCCCCGTTCCCCGTTGCTGACATGCCGCTGGCAGACGACCGAACAAAGCACAGCCGCGCTGCATTTCAACTCGGACCAGACACGCGACGCAATGGCGACGCCTGCCTCCATCCCCACAAACTCCCCGCGGGACTCGGTGCAACGCATCCACCGCATCACCCGAGAAAACCGCAGCCTCTGGTATCAGTTGACGGTGCTCCAGCAGCCGGAGCGCGCGAGAGCATGCGGCTCGGGCATGAAAGGTAAAGCACCACCGTCCCGGACCCTTACCCAGAGCCGACGTGGATGGTACCGCCGTCGTACACGTACCGGCATTTCTGTGTACAGAGCACGTAGACATGGTCTCTCGGATTACACAATGCCACATGGCAGGCGTCCCCACAACGTTGAACATCTCTTGTACTGACTCGCGCCCACAGCCAACAGCGACCGACGACCAGTGGATCCGCCGCCTGTTGTAGAGCTGCGCATCATCGAGGGCCCGACGGTGGAGGAGGGCAAAGACGTCACCTTTGACTACAATGCCAACTTCTTCCTTTACGCCAGCCTCGAGCAGGCTCGCACCATGGCCCACGGCCGCGTCCAGACCCCTGCCGCCAGCAACCCGCCCATCCTTACCGGTGTTCCCGCGTCGGGCATGGCCTACCTGGACCGACCAGCCGAGGCCGGCTACTTCATCTTCCCCGATCTGTCTGTCCGCCACGAGGGCTACTTCCGCCTGTCGTTCAGCCTGTTCGAGACGACCAAGGAGGAAAAGGACTTTGACCTCGAGCCGGCGGATAGCGATCTCCCGCCCGGCGTCGACTGGCGCATGGAAATCAAGACGCAGCCCTTCAACGTCTTCAGCGCCAAGAAGTTCCCTGGCCTGATGGAGAGCACCCAGCTGAGCAAGACGGTCGCCGACCAGGGCTGCCGCGTGCGAATCCGACGCGATGTGCGCATGAGGAAGCGTGACGGCAAGTCGAGCGGATATGACAGGCGCGAGGAGGAGTACTCACGCCGACGGACGGTTACGCCTGCGCCCGAGGACCCGCATGGCATACGCGCCCGTTCGCTGAGCAACTCGAGCGAGCACCGCGTGCCGTATGCAGGCGACGTCTCGCGGCGGCCCTTGGCTGTCGACTCGTACTCGCCGCTTCCCCCGCCCCCGAGCTTCGAGGCTGCTCAGCCCGGCAGCCTCGGACACCTTTCCTTTGGAGACGCCTCGGGGTTGCAGTACGCCACGCCACGGCACTACTCTCACCAGCCAGGCATGCCCGCGCCGCCCATGTCGCCCAGCGGGCCGTATTCGGCCTCTCAATCCCCGTACGCCTACCACCACGCCCGGACCATGAGCTCGGCTGCCATGAGCTCGGCTGCCATGAGTTCGACGTGCCCGTCGCCTGCAATCTCGGTGAAGCAAGAGCCGTATGATCGAGCCTCGGGCAGCTACGTTCCCCCTTCTCCGTCGGCTTATCCATCGGCCGATGGCCAGTCGCGGAGGGACTCGCACACCTCCTTTCCGGCGACTCCTATCCTGCCGGCGCCGCCGCAACGGCCTCGGACTCACCAGCATCATCCGTCCCTCGCCCCTCTCAAGATTGCCTCGTTGGTGTCGCCGCTGCCGCCCATCGAGGCGCAAACGGAGCCGTTGCCAGCACCGCCACTCGCGTCCACTGGCGGCAAGCGGAAACACGACTTTGTCTTCCATCAAAACATCCAACCCCTTCACAACGGTCGGCGCCAGCTGGATCCTCACCACGGAGAACGGCGGAGTGGTCCATCGGATTCCGACCATGGCATGTATTCGCGTGCGGATGGCAAGATTGGAGTCGTCACATTCAGCCAATGGCAATAACACAAGCACTGCGACATGTCAGTCGAGTTTGTGGTGCCTTGAAACTAGTATACGTACAATACGTTGGTGTTGGTGTTGTTTGCACCTTGGCCACGAGCTTGGCCGAGGATGTGGTGTACTTGTTGGATCCTGGGAGCGGTGTTCTGGCGCAACTGCTTTTGCATGCTGAGCCTTTCGTCACCAGCAAAGCCGATATACGGATCCGACGACCGAGAGTGTTCTCCGATCCCAGTGTGTTTTTAACAATTATTTGTCATGGATATGTTCCAGTGCATAGAGGCTGCGAGCGACGGGCGGAGGCGGATCGCATTCTGCCGCGTCGTGCACAGCCTGTCGATGATTTATCCATCTCCCTACAGCTTACCACTTACTCTACTCGCATGTTCCATTCATGTCTTGTTTTCCTTGCGAGGTTTTCATCGATATATCTTCAAATTGTTATCCATTTTGCTTTCTGGCCACGAGGTGGCCGCAGGACGGACTTGCTCGTAACATGTCCTGCTGTTTGACGTTGAAAGGAGCGTTCTATTTGGGAAGCAATTCGAGCAGCGTTACGGACTACTGGGCAACGGCACGGCAATGTGTTTGCGCCTTTGGCCGCGACGCTCTCTGTTTGGAGGACGAAGTACTGCTACCTCGGGAAGACAGAGATTGGGATGAGGGTAGTTGAGGATGTTAAGTAGCTTTGACAGACGGGGGTGGGAATTGATCCAGTTCGAAACACGGCGCGTCTCGGCCTCCGACATGGTGCCAGTTGGCGTTGATGAATACCTTGCAAGATCTAATAGCATGGCGACTGAACAAGACGTCGAGGTCGTGGCGACGGGAGTGGCGGGAGGTGCAGGTTACGCTTGTGATCAACGGCCGTGGCAGCGGCAACTTGCGCTGGCGCGTGCGCTGGCGCGTGCGCTGGCGGGGTCCGACGCCGTTGCCGTGGTGAGATCACGTGGGGAGAGCGGGGGGGGACATGTCATCGACGGAATGGCGCATCAACAAATACCAGACCCGCATTGCCCGATGCAACACCTTCAAGTACTACGGAGTATTGATTGCAGCATTTCTTCACTTGAACTGCCAAGAACGCATTGCATTGCGTGCTCAGAAGCTGGGCGTCTTGTCGTCGGCAACGGCGTCTAGGCTACCTCTCCGCAAGCTGCACACCCAACTCCTTCGAGCAAGCACACCACCACGAGCTCCCCAGGCAGGCGACACCGCGAACGGAACAACCCAAGGACGCGCAGCATGGGCCCTCCACGGACGAGAGCGCAGCACCTCGCCGCCGCGCAGGCACGGAGCCGCTTCCACGAGGGCTCCATGAACGACCGCGCCTCGGCGGCCCCGCCCGTGGCCTTCCTCGGCCTCCTCGCGCCGGCCGAGCGCGCGGCCCTCGAGCGGCCCGCCCTGGCCGAGGGCAGCCACGGCGACGAGGCGGCGGCGCAGAAGGGCAGGCGCAAGATGCTCCTCGGACAGGTGTGGGAGGGTGTGCGCGGACGGCTGCGGCTGCGGCGCGACGCTGCTGGCGAGGACGGCAGGAAGAAGCCGGGCGAGGGGAAGAAGACGCACGAGGGCGAGGGCGAGGGCGAGGGCGAGGGCGAGGGCGAGAGGCCGTCGCGGGAGGATGTGCTGGCCAACTATCACCAGCTCGTTGCGTCGGGCTTCTTCTCCAGCCACGCCATACACTCGACGCGCCCGCCCGGCACCCGTCCTGCCACGTCGCACGACATCAACGGCGCAAACGCCGCCGGCAACCGCCCGCAGTGGCCCCTCGCGCCGCTGACGCCGCCCGCATCGCGGACCTCGCCCGTCTGCTCCCCCGCCAGCGGCGCCTCCTCGCGCGGCACCAAGCGCACCGCCGCCGAGCACGACGACGACGACGAGGCCGGGGCCGGGGCCGGGGCCGGGGCCAACAACATCAACCACGGCAACAACAACGGCGGCGGCCCGCCGCCCGCCAACGCCGACGAGGACGCGTCCACGCTCGCGCACCGCTTCCTGCCCAAGCGCCTGCGCCGTTCCGCCAGCCGCGACATCTCCCTCCCCAAGCTGCGCAGGATCACGTCCCGCCGCACCCTCGCCGCCAGCGGCCGCCGCAGCATATCCATGGCCGACGCTCCGACCGCGATGCAGGCCAACAAGCTCACCAAGCGCGTGCCCGGCGCTGCGTTTGCTGGCAGCCCCGGCGCCGACGCTAGGTGCGCGCTGGAAGTGTCCTCGCTGCGCGGTAGGAACGCCAGCGACGTCAGAGTAGTAGCGCCGATGAAGCACGCGACCGTTTCATCATCGCCGTCGTCGTCGTCGCGCACGCTCCGCCCCCGCGCGAGCGCCGAGCCCCTGAGCGTCGTCCCAGACGCCAACCGTGGCAGCCCCAGCGTGCCCGCCATACCCGCCAAGTTCACCTACGGCCAGGACCGCGAGAACGCCGGGCCCTGGCGCGGCCTACGCCGCTAACGCCCCCCGACCCCGACCCTCCTTCTCTACCATCGAGGAGGGGGTCGGGACTTGGGGGATTGCTGCTGGGGCCAAGCAGGATGGCCATCTGTCACGACTTGACGAGAACTATGTACATGAAATGCCGCACGGCACGAGAATATACGGGACCGGGTGTTTGCCTTGGGGAGACTTGTTTTATTTTGTTTGAGTTTTGGTGCTGTCAGCGGGGAATTTGCTATGGGCAAAGGTGAACGGATGGTTGAGCAAAGGATGACGGGCAGGCTGCTGTGAGGATGTGTAGCGGGATGGAGTAGCTGTATGAAAGATGCACCTATATATAATCTCATGACTGCGGATTAAAAAGGCACAAGCACGTAATCACGGGCACGCCTGAAGCAAGACTCAAAAGGATAAAGTATCTAGTGTTGCAAGTACAGCCCCTTGCACCTACCCACCTACATGTACAACATCCTACCAATCAATATCAGTGTCCCAACCCAACAACAGTCCAACATCCCAGTGACAATGACCCCGTAGCTATTCCCGCTTGACGCCGCTCCGATTGAGCGATCCCTGCAACAAGCCCAACAGTATATATTACGCAGAAAACCAGTCTCCGAACCGCGCGGGTTGCCTTTCTCCAGCCACGCGCTCCCCATACACCGTCCTTTATCCCGCCTCTTGCAAGCTCAAATCAGTGTAATTCATAGCCGACCTTCCCCGGCATTGTTCCCGTGACAAGTTTAAAATGATAGTGGTCAGGGGCTTCATGAATGAGGGGGAAGGGAGGCCCCTGCAAATCCGTAAAAGAAAGCTCGGCAGCACCACGCCAGACTCTAAAAGCGAAAGGAAAACGAAGAAACCATCATCATGCGTTATACCTCAACGACGCGCTCTGGGACGTCCTGCATCGCCCGCGACAACCGACCCTGCCCGGCCTGAACCAAGGCTCGCACCGACGTCCAGAGGAAGGGGAACAGTGAGGGGAAGTAGCTGTACAGCATGGCGCAGACCATGACCACGAGAAGCGGAATCTAGCATAGCGTTAGTAACAACATCGAAAACATCAGCAGAAAGTTAGAAAAACATACCCAGATGAAGAAGAGGTTTCGGTCGCTGCTCAGCTTCTTCAGCTTCTTCTCGTGCGCCCGCAAGAACTGTTCCTGCTGCTCCTTCGTGATGGCATTCTTCCGTCCAATCTTCAAGATGCTAGGCGATTTGGCCCTAGTTTCTATCCTTGTTCCGGCGGCTTCCGACGTCGACGGTTGGTCGTACACGGTGGCGCACTTGATGTCCGCCTCCGCCTCCGCGGCTGCTCGAATGGCAGACTCTTGCTTCGTGTCGGAAGCCTGCTGCCCAAAGATATCCTCGTATGAAGGCGGCTCTCCGGCGCTGTTCTGCATGTAAGACGAGATGTCCCACCAGCGAGCATCCATCTTGGGGTTGTCTCCCTCCTGGGAGCCAGGACGAGTGCCCGACCCCGGCATGAATTGCTGCATGCGGCGCATGATGAACGGAGCCTGCTGCAGATATGCCTGGTAATCTGGAAGCATGGGCATCCCGGGGAACGTTGGCATCTGCGGCATCTGCGGCATCTGGGGGAGGCTCTGGAGATGCAGAGTCATCGACTGCTGGATCTGATGCAGCTGCTGTTGGAGCTGATCCTTCAGAGCTGCGAATTGCGTCATCGGCGATTCCAGTACGCGAGACTCCTCATCTGAACCGTTGCCAAGATGATCGGTGCTGCCATGGTCGTGCCTCAACCGGCTCTGTCGCCTCATATGGAGGTAGCAATCCTCGTCAGGATCCTCGTCCTSAAAGTCTCCAGACGTGTACTCTGGGCTCTCCTCGCCCAAGTCTACCGAGATGGGCTCGTCGTGCGTGTGGGCCCGGGTCATTGGCTCCCACAGCGACCGCAAAGAGTTGGCACTGCTAGTTCGGCTGTGCAGAGACCCGCCGCTGAACGACCGCGCGTGGCGTTCCGACTGGCGGATGGCACGCAAGACCAGTCTTGATTGAGCGACATCCGCGGCAGTGAGGCTGGACAAGCTTCGAATTGTAGGGTCGGCGCCAACGAGCATCAATCGCCTCACAATCTCAGCGTTGTTCTGGATGGCAGCCATGTGCAAAGGCGTGAAGCCCCCCTTGTCGCGGGCATCGGGGTTCGCTCCTCGGGCAAGCAAGGCTGCCACGAGTCGGTGATATCCGAGCGAGCAAGCCAGGTGAAGCATGGTGTGTCCTGTGGGCCTCCGCAAGTCCAGCCGTGTCTTGTGAGTGCTATCGTCAAGATCAATCAGATCGAGGCACTTGAGGAGTTGGGACTCGAGATGCTCGTGAGACGCGTGGTTGAACCCGGGACCGCCAGGCGATGGCCCCACGGATGATCCGCCAGACCACGTCGAGTTTCCGTCGTTCAAAATCCTCCGCGCCAAGTCGCTGACATCGACCATCTGGCCAGACATCTTGTGACCGAGCACAGACAGCGCCGTCCGGATGAGCTTGTCTTCATTGTCGTCGATGTATTTGAAGATGGGTGGCTCCTTCGCCATGGGGAAGTTTTGAGCGCTGGGGACTCCCTGATGCTTGAACGTGACAGCAACGGCGCCCGCGACGGGAGAAGGAGGCAGCAGACACACGAGCGACGAGTCACCCCAATACGTTKTAGTGGTGGCTTTCTGGTCACCAAACCAGACTTCCAGTCCTTGGAAGAATGCCTGTCCGAGCACGGTGACCTCGATGCCTCCCATCTTGGGCCCCTCGTTGGGAATGATCTTGTGGATCACTGGCGGGCAGCGAGCCTGGTTCACTCCCATGGGCAGCGCGAACAGGCTGCTGGCCAGCGTCTGAGCGAACTGGTTTTGCGGCACATTAACGCCATTCCTGAGGCCGTTCGGGCTCGGCGCGCGGCTAGGATGGCTGGACGTCGGCGCAGAGTACAGCTGGGCCATGGCCAGGTTGTCCATGCTGGCAGAGCGGTTGTTGGCAAAGAATGGAGCTTGATCATTGCTGCCCGGCGTTTGAGGGCTGTTGGCAAACGGCTGTTGGCCATTGTGCTGCCCGAACATCTGTTCGAGCTGGAAGGGGCCCGCGTGCGGCGAGAATGGAGACGTAGCAGCGGTTGACAGCTGTGTACTGGTAGTCTGGGATCCCGGTGGCGGTGACGTCTCCAGCCTCGTCATCGTCAGTCCGTTTGGAACCCGTGATCCGCTGCGGCTTGACTTTCTCTTCTTGGCCATCGGCCCGCCCTGGCTAGGAGAGGCGGGCCGGGACATTGCCCGGCCCGGCACCGTACACGTACTCAACGTTGGTGTAGTCTTGGCCGATGCCGACGGCGGGTATGACCCGTTGCGTTGCGTCGCGGCAATGTCGCCACTGGACGGTGACATGCGGAAAGCCGGACTTTGGACAGGAGGCACAAGGTTAGTCGCGTCCATGGGCGGCGGCAGGTTCACAGGCACTGTCGAGGTCGTCACGGTCTCGGACATTGTCGGCTGTGATGAGGGCTGTGCCATGGGATGGGTTTTGTGGTCGTCAGTTATCATGATCGGGTTGGACATGGCCTGAGCAATGACGCGGTCCTGAAAGTCCTTAATTGTGAAGATGACGTTGAACCCCATCTTCTCGTTGCGGTGCCGGSAGTAACAGGCGATACGCATCGGTGCGTCGATCTGCATCGCACGGTTCGACACTACCGTCTCCGGCCGCCCACTCGGGTCCAAGACGCCGCTCAGTGGCTGCCACTCCTTGAGTTCCAACGTATTGAAGACGATGACGCGGCGCTCTTCGTCCAGGCTCCACAGCTTCTCTTCGTCGGGCTTCTTGATCTTCTTTCGTGCCGCCCTCTTTCGCTCTCTGGTGATACAGCCTTGGCAGATGCGGACATCGCCGCCATTCTGGGGCGAATGCTCGTCGTCCTGCTCCGGCAGATAGCCCTGTGGAAGCTTCGTCGCCCTCTCCAGGGCCTTTTGCTTCATCCCGGGCAGTTCCATGGCGCTGGTGCAGACCAGCGTCACATAGAGCTCAAGCGTGTCGGGCGATCTTTCCGGCGGCGGCTTCGTCAGAAGCTTGGGCTTTGATATTGTGTGGGCGGGCAGGTGCAGCTTTGTCACGCCAGGAGGGAGAGGAGACAAGGTCATCTTGATGGGGATCTGTGTCTCGACGCGCGACTTGAGAGGTGTTGGCATAATCCTCAGCTCGTATCCGCCGGTGAAGTTGAATGGTGCCGTGTTATAAAGCGCGCGTTGCCGCGGCATAGGTATGGGTTGAGCCATCGGCCCTACAAACTGGCCAGGAGTGGGCAAGGCGTCCGGTCTGGCGGGCGTGGACGTGCTATTTGGCCACACGGCGGCCCCGTTGATGACCTTTGAGAAGTCATGGCCTGCGCTGGGCGAGGGAGAATTGAAAAGGGTGGCGGCCGGGGACGAATCGTGGCTGGTCACCATGGCCGACATTGGCGACACGTCCCTTGAGCCTGACGACCTCACGCCGTTCATGGATGAGACCATCGAGTATTGCTGCAGGAAGTGATTAGACCCTGCCCACATTGTTGAAGCTGTGGCAGCACTTACAGATATCTGTTTCTTATGGCCGCCGGCTTTAGCCTTGTTTGCCTTGTTTGTCTGATCGGGCTTCTTGGGGCTATTGGTCTTGATGGTGGGCATCTCGGGTGACGGCATGTTTACCTGGGCGCCCGAGGGAGTCTCCGGACTGCTTGATGCGCCTTCAAAATCAAACGAGCGGTCCATGAAGCTGTCATCAGTCTCGCCAAAGGCATAAATACCATCCATCATGACCGACGAATCGGCTTCCCGGCCGAACGCGAAGGCGTTGTCGTCGTCATCGTACGTGGTATAGTCGGGGTTCGTCCACTCCATCTTGACATCATTGCCATCCCCCATCGCCGTGTCGCCGGCGATTGCTGGGGTCTTGGCCGATGCAGAGCTGCCGGTCCTCTTGGTGGACGATGCCGACTAGGACGAGGAGTCGTGGTACGACTCGTTGGGCGAGTCGGGCAACGGATCCGCCGTGAGCTCCTGGGGGTTTAAAAATGCCTTTTGGTCGTTTGTTCCTATCGTGTCCAGACTCTGCAGAGTATCTGGGCTGTTGGAGAAGTCAAAGAGGTTCGAGGCAGCGAACTCATCGTCGAAGTCGTGGAACTCGCCGCTGGATATTCCCGCTCCCGCGATAAGAGGGCTGCAAGCACCTGTGCCTCCCGCAGATGTCATGACCAGCAGGGACGACTGTGCGCGTCCGCCTCAAGCGGGCAGGTTCGAGAGGATCGTTCTGTTGGAACGTCAGATGCAATCGTCGGGCACGTTGTCGATTGAATGCCAGTGGGCGAAGTCGAGCGTTATGGCGTGAGCGACCAAAAGACGGGTCCAACTTGGGCGACTCGATTGAGAATAGGTTGATCCAAACGCTCAAGGGTTCAAATATCCATTCCTTTGTCGTGGGGGAGCGATTTCCTAGTTCACGGCCTACGAGGACGGCTCGTTTGTCGACGGCCGGAGGCCTTGGACGTGGGAAACGCAAGATTAAGGTTGAGCACGCGCGACGGAAGCGTCAATTGGCTCGGTAGCGAACTCGTCGACAGGAAGCCCCAGCGGCCTGTTTTGGGACGTCGGCGATGGGCGGCGTGGATGGCGCTCCGAGCCTGGCGCTCGCGTCGTGGCGTGAGTCGGTCGTCGGCGATGCGATGGTGTTGGGGAGGAAGAGTCTGCGATGAGTCGGGCGAAGCAGTAATATGGGACGGCGCCTGGCTGGGTGGAAGAGGTTTGATCCCCTGGGCCCTGCAGGCGTACTCCGTTGGCAGTGGACACCTGATCCAGGCCGGCCGCAGCACCAACGAGGCCAGGCGACGGAGAGCCTGGAGCGTTAGCGGCCGTGGCGCCCCCGAAGTCCGCCTCGGACAGTGCTGGGCGGGTTGTTCCGTAATGCTGGCACTGTGCGTGGCGGCCCAAACGACGCGCGTCAGACAGTGTTGCAGTTTCTGCCAAGTCCAGGTCCGGCCAATGGCGCCGCGGCCAGTGCTCATGACTCCCACCTCAGGAGGTCCTGCAGGATACAGAAGCCACAAGCCACTGTACTCGTACTTCGTACATCAGGCCTGGGCGCACAACAAAACGGCCTCGGTACCGAACAGCTGTCCACTCCAAAATGCTCCCCAACCTTCAACATCCCCAACCCAGCCGCGGGACGTCCGGGGAAACACGACGGCCATGTTCTCCCGTCTTCCGAGCACCAACTCAGCCTCTTCCTCTTGCGCGTTCCCCATCACTACCATGCAGGCCCCAGCGCCAAACGGGACCCTGATGAACGAAGAGCCTCCAGGTCCTCCAAATTGCCCTCGTCTACCCCCCCGCGTTCGACATCGCGTCCCGCGCTCCGGCATCAAGCTGATGCGTGTTGCTGGCTATCCGCAAGGTATTCGTGCTATGCATGTACTGCCGAAGCATCCCGTATTAGCGGCAAAGGCTACGCCACTCGGTGCGGTCCGGCGTGTCATGGAGACTGCAGATACCACGCATACCATTGTCCACAAGGTATCCATCCCATTAGCCGGCGAGGCAATAGCACCGTCGTCGAGTTCGTCGTCGTCATGGTGTGCAGCCCGCACGCATGCATGCCATGCCAGGCACCGGACACGAGAAGCTCGTGCAGCCTTCGCCCGTTCTTCGGCCCATCGATCTCGTCAACGACGCCGAGGTGGCGGGAGGCTCGGCCAATCAATTGCCTGTCCCTCCACAGGCTTTTCCGGGTGTATCTGCAATCTGGCGATTGCCATCTCGTTGTGCCGCCTCGTGGGCCGCGCCAGTATGCGCTATCCTGCAGCTTCCTCCAAGAGTCGGCACGGCGTTGCCCTACTGGCTAGACCTTCACCCGAACCTTTAGCCTATTCGTGCCATTCACACCGCCAACAGGCCTAACACAATAATCCCGAGATACCTTGCTCTCGAGTCGCCATCGCACCTCGATGAACGGCTCTGTACAAGCATAGGGTTTATGTGACACCTGCACGGGCACTTCCCGTGCAGCATTGGCAACGATCCTTGTTTGTGTTTGTTAGATGGTCAATTCTATGCTTTCTTCATAGCCTTCTTCATAGCAGTATCGGCTCCTATTGCCCGGTTTGCGATTCTGGGCTGCCGCGATGATGGTTTCAGGCAATCTGCGGCTTCCTGGGCGGCTGAGTCCCAACTAGCTCTTCGACGGCCTGCTTCGGCTGCCGCAGTCTTTCCTTTCAGGCCCGCTATGAGTTCAACCACATGCGATGGGTCACGGGCGAGATGTTTGAGGCGGCCATAGTGCGTTCCATTCAGCCCTATACCCTGCGAGAATCGGACGGATCAGAGTACCTCGCTCGTGTCAAGTTGTCCGACGCTGGTGGCGGGCGCCGCGGCTAGCTGGTACTACCCTATAGTGACAATAGACAAGCTATACGACTTGTCAGAGAGTCCGCGGCCAGATGTTCATTGATGACCCGACGTAACATCTTTGTACGAGCGCTGAGTCTAAGCGGTACATCAGAGCTCATTACTTATAGTCGGCTCATTGAACTACACAAAAAGTGCACACTGTAGATTTCCAGCTGTGCCGATGTGCTAAGGACACGGGCTGGCGGCCCGAAGTTCCCGCCGGGTACGTAGGTAGTAGGGCAGAAGCTTGCCCGCGAGGTGGTCTGGATGAGCTGCGAGCCTCGGACCGATGAACCCAAACATACAAAGAGGTCTTGCGCCCACGAAAGCAGCGCCCACGAAAGAATTAACGATGCGGACGAGACGGCAAGTGCACGGAGAGTACTTCGCATGCGCAGCTATGAATGCCAGGGATCCTTTGGAGCCTGAAATGTTGCTTAAGCCAACGTCGGGCGCCATTTTCTTGTTTGATAAAAGACGCGATAATAGTTGGGGAACTCAGTTGTGAAAGCGAAACAAAGTGCCTCATCTGCACTACGTCCGTGCATCCCGGAGGAGATGGCCCCCTCTACTTCGTACGTCCCATCCTCAAGTCCGCTTCTCTTCAGTCATGCCACTGTTGACGCTGCGTGTCCCGGCTTGAGCTTCGACGTCGGTCATCCGCAGCGCGGCGCAGCGGCTGGAACCGATGTCTGGCATTTAGATGTGGGTGCCGATATTTCCGGAGCGTCCTTTGCTGAACATATTGCCCGAGGACATTCGGCGCTTCGGCGCCAAGGTGGGGCATCAAATCGGCGTAGATGTGGGTCTTCGGTACAGGAGTGGGTCCATACCGGGACACGGCCCGGATTTAGGACTTATGTCTCCCACTCTGTCTCGTTGCGCCTTTTGGCTCTGGCATTTTGTATTGCCCGCAGGTCATGTCATATTTGGGCCGGCATGCGTCCGATGCAGCAGTCAATTCGTATTCCTGGAACAATACATATACGAGTAGAGGGCGCGCCACGGCCGCAAAATGGACTTTGTGTCTTCCTGTCTTCCAAGGCAATTACTCAATACGGTCTATTGTTGTCGTCACGGCCTGCACCTTGATAGTCTACCAGCAACGCGTCAAACCGACGTTTCGAAACCACGTTCATCATGGCCACAATTTGCCCTCCCGAAGCCCAGAAGAAGCGGCTCCTTCGCTTGACAATTGCACACTACCGCAATGAGAACTGCAGCGAGGAGGAAATGTACCGCTGGGGCACCGAAGAACACGCTGTGCACGTAGCCAAAATTCACGCAAAGCATGGCATCGAGGGTTATGCAGTGGTGCGTCCTTTGACTCTTCGTCTTGTTACGCAGATGGCAGGGTGCTGACATTGGCAATGCTCCTGCGCAGCACTGGTCTCCGTCGTCCTTTCGCGGCGCGGCCAAGGCTTTGAACGCCAACCTCGGTGACCGCTGGGTCATCCGCGACCACGACATGCACGTGGAGTTTTGGTTCCGAGACATGGCCACCATGGCCGAAGTCGCTGCCGACCCCGACTTCCAGGCTCTGCAGGCCGCCGAGGGGCCGTACGCAAGCAAGATCCATATTGAGGCGAGCTTGGGATGGGTTGAGCAGTATGTGGCAGATGGCAAGGTAGTCAACGTCACAGCCCAAGGCAAGCCCGACTTTTTGGGCTGGGACAGGATGAGCACCGCCCCGTAAGAACCTCCAACTCTGAACCCCGAAATTATGCGGTGGCAAAGGGTAGGTAGGCCTTGGGAATTGTGTAAATATTAGGAGAGACGTTATGAGACGATATTGAACATGGATGAACGGCAACGCACCAACGTTATGGATGGAACACTCAACCCGAGCTGCTGAGCTTACCTCATTGCACATGTCCGAGCTCTAGTAGGGCCCTCCTCACTGTCCCCAGTAATTGCAGCGTAGCCTCTTCCCGGGGCCGGAATCCTTTGAGGGCCGCTTGCCCTACTGTCGGCTGCCGGGTCTGCTCGGCGGCGCTCCACCCGCCGGCGTTACCATCGATCCGTCCGCTAAACGAGAAAGGAGCGTAAGTTCGCACCATGCACTGAACTAGGTAACGAGATCTTGTCATCAAAACCTCCATCATGTGTACCAGTACAAGTACCTGCGTGGCGCTCGACGATTCCATTGTAAAGGTGCCCACGGCGAGGCTAGGTAGACGAGGAAAACCGTCCGCGTGGCTTGGGTGGAGGCGGGACTCATAGATGGCTTGCTTGCGGCTGGCGCATGCCGCAACGTGCTCTAGGATGGCGGGGTAAGTTTCAACGATGCGAGTGTAGCTCGACAGGGCCAAAAGCTCGCAAAGCTGGTCGAGTGACCGCGTCTTGGTTCCTGTCAACTGCGCGCTGTCTGGGGCCATAGCATCGGCATCGCTATGCCCGCTCATCGTGGCGGGGGATGAGGGGAGAAATAATTGGTTCAGAGTCTCGATGAACAGTTGAGATAGCTCGAGTATCCGATCTAGTGCAAATTCCTTGCCCTCTAGGGGCCGGTCGCCTGTCGACTGACTCGGCTCCCAGCAGGCTTCGACGGGAGGAATGGTGAGGGTAAAGTCGTGAAGCTCCACGCTGAGATCTGAGAGTTTTCGAACCGCTCGACTTATCGTGGCTGGATCCCCCTGCATCGTGGGTGGACGAGCAAGTCCCGCGCCGGTATTAGAGGGAGACTGCCCAGCTGTATTCGTCTTCCAAAGGGCGCCGGCGCCCGACGTTAACAAACCGCTCTCTGGCAGCCCCTTTTGGGCGCCCGATAGCTCGCCGGCTGCCATGGGGCCGGGGGCGCTTTGCTGGGCGCGCGTCGCTGGAGGAACCCAAGTGTTCTCCGGGCTGGTCCCCGTCAGGGGCATCCCGTTGATGACTGCATCCCATTCCGCATCGGTCTGTCCGAGGACGGTAGCTACCGACAAGTCCAGTGGGAACATTAGAGGTCCGTGATCCGATGGCAAGGCCGGGATGTCTTGGAGAGGCGCCGTAGGATGGTGATGTTGGTATGCTCCTGGGGCGCTGCCGTCCATTACTGTCCAAGCGAAACGTCAGTACGCCACGGATCCTTCTCAAAGGCTGGAGCAGGGGAGACATCAAGTGAACGGACAAGCAAGAGTGCCATCTGGGGCCGGCAAAGCCGCTGGAGGCTCTGGACCACCGCATTTGTCTTGGGCCGTCGACGCATTCAGCATCGCACTGTCCGCCGTACTCGTATGGTGCGCAAAGACAAAAGGTGTTCGCGCCGGCGCCGAGAAGGCGCACTTTGCCCTGGAGCGCAGACACCGCTGGCAGCTCTGGCTGTTCTCGTCACGCGTACATCGTAGCTTCTGATGGTGGCATCTGTCGCAGGACCGACGGTAGTGTCCCAGGCGAGATGCGGGCATCGTGCGGGCATCGTGCGGTGGCCTGGTCTAGCTCATCTGCCGAGACAAGATCCTCCCTCCGGCAGCCAGGGAGAGGGAGATAGGATCTTGAACTTTGTATCGACCAAGAAGAGAAGCTCGGAATTCCGAAGGACGGCCCCTCTTCTCTGCTGACCAACCACCACCACCAAAGCGGCCGCAGCCCACTCGCGCTCGTAAGCGGCTCCTTCGTGCAGACTACAGACTACAGGTGTGCGTCTCTTCACGCTGCACGCCAATTGCCGCAAGACAACGCCATCATGCGCCCATCCTGCAGCCTCCTCCAAGCATACAGCTGGTGTTGGCACCGCATCGGCCTGCCGTGGGTGACTGGACCTTCGAGTCCACCAAGACGAGCCGCCCAGCATGTACTTCGTACTAGATAAAATACTCGATGCTAACGTAGTCTCTTGGCATAAGCGTAAGTAAAGCTGAAAGTGAGTGCTTGTAGCAAAGGCAAATAGGAGCATTCTGCCTATCATGGCAGGAGAAACACTGGAGTGTTCGCTTCGATGGGTCCTGTAGGTTAATAAACACGCTTGCAGCGAGTGCATTGTCTCTGCAGAGGGGTCAGCACGATCGCCTCGGCCATGCCGAGGTCCTTGACCCTCAGACAGAGGATTAAGAGGCGGCTAGGCGGCTGCTGATGCTATTGTGAGTCTATGGTTGGCCTCTCCTTGTGATATCTTGTGGCTTAGATCTACTGCGAAAACGGTAAAGATAGCGGCGAAGGGACGAAGGAAGCAAAGAGGGGGAAAAATAATACTAACTAATAGCCGGGAGCCGTGCGATTGCGTGCGTGATGAAATTAGGCAGTGAATTAGCGTAGTGAATTGGGGCCTGAATAGAGTTTCGTTTGTAATATCGACTTTGTTTGAGACCCATTGCAGCATAAGTAAAATCCCTGGGCTTCTACCTAACTGGAGTCAGTACTCCGGCGCATGCCAAATACGCCCCGGCATAGCAAATCCATATCGGTCTCACAGCGCGGATTCAGCGTAAAATCACTAATCAGCCAGCACTTCGAAGCGTGTTTTGTGTTGTGTTGCGTTGTGGTGTAGCGGAGAGTAAATTTAGTATCATACAGAGTACCTACGAGATGCACGCACCGAGAATATGCTTCATCACACCACACCATCACCACCTCCCCCTCCACCATATATGTATTGGAGGCCGGCTGGCTGCTCCGGCTATCGAGCGGCAAGGGCCTCACCACCGTCTTCTGCTGGGTCTGGTGGGCTAGCCGAGGCACCACCACCGCCGTGCACCTCATCAGGGAACCGGATTTCCCGTCTTGGGGGAATTCTGGACCCGGATTCGCCATCCAGCTGGTTGGCTGAGCCGGACGGCGGACTAAGTCGTGGGGTACCAGCTCGAGGAGTACCAACTTGCGGAGCGTCGGTACGAGACTGGGACGACGAGGGGACCACTGACCGAATTGGTGCACGACCGGCCGTCACAATTACAGGACGGCGTACGCTGCTGGACTCGACGTCGTCCTTGTCACGACTCAGCCAGCTCCCGATAATGGGGATCCTCCGTCGCGCCTCAACCGCGTGCGGGTCATCGCTCAAGCTCTCGCTCAGCACCCGGGTCAGCCTCGGCGCGAGATATCCCAGCTTTCCCAGCGGGATGCTGAGCCCATGAACAACCTGGCTCGCGTCAGAGTAAAGCTCGCGGATGACGTGAGATTTGTAGGTTAGACTCACTATGCTGCACACGGTAAGGAACCAGACCACGATCCGAACTGTTTCGGCCAAATTCTCCACGTCGCTCCGAGGAACCCCGTCCTCATCGCTCAGATAATCTTCGATAAAGTCCAGGGCGATGAACAGGTAAAAGACGGCCGACACGCCAATGGGGCCGAAGAAGCCGACGAAAATGGCCTGCCTAGCCTCTTGGATCTGATGAATCCACTTATGCATGCCAAACACCCAAGGCAGCCGTCTCAGGAAGAGCACGAGGAGACCAAGCACAACGAGGCGCCAGGTGGAGAGGACGGAATTGTGGGCAAAGTCGGCCCAGGGGATGACGGCTCCGTACCACAAGAAGATGGTGACGTTGAGGAGCATGTCGATTGTCGGCTGCAGAGAGTCGTCCTTGGTCTGCAGTCGGAACCAGTCGTCCCAGGTAAACGTATTTCCCGCAATGAAGCAAGCAAGCWCGTCGTCGGTTCCGATCAGGCCACATGTGCCAAGGACGAAGAGGGCAAGGGCGATGGCAAAGACAAGGAAGCTTTCGCGGTCGACGTAGTTGTGCTCGTCGGCCCAGTGAAGGAGTTCCTTGCCCACCCATCCCACCACGGCACCGTACAGGATGCTGAGGACAATGGTGTATCCCCATGTGAATGCGAACCAGAGACCCATGGCATCTCCGGGGCCACCGGACGTCGCGCCTGCGCCCACGTACTTGATGAGGTACAGGGCAAAGAACAGGAAGGGGTAGCCAAGGCCGTCATTGCTGCCCGACTCGGCGACGATGAGGTTCTGGAGGTTCTTGGGAATGTTGTGGTCCGCGAACTTGCCCTTGACTATGACAGCCGAGAGCACAGGATCCGTGGGCGTCACGCAGGCCCCGACGGCGAGGGCGTGCAGAAAGCTGGGCGTCCCAACGAAAGCCCAGACGAGGAGGCTCGTGGAGAGCCACATGCACGTCATGCCCGGCCCGACTAGTAGCAAGATAGACCTCCATTCCGTCTTGAGATACTTGCTGGGCAGCTGGACGCCGGCCAGGACAAGCTGGACGCCGAGCACCAGCCGGGAAAAGTTGAGCGTGATGCTGCCGAGGTTGTCCTGACACTCAATGCCCGAGACGCCCTGCTGGTTGCACTGGGCATAGTCCCTGGGTCGGATGAAGCCGGCCCCATTGGGTCCAAACGCCACGCCCACCAGGAGCGAGATGACTATGGCCGCGGACGTCAGCACACGCCGCCAGGATCCCAGAGCCACGAGGCCTGCAAGTTCCAACCCGCCAGGCCGCCGTGCGGGGAGGGAGGGGAGGGAGAAGGCGCAGCCAAGGGAGGTAGGCAACTCACGAGCCTCGGAGAGGTAAAAGTTCTCCTTGAGGAGAAACGACACCAGGCCAAAGAGCGAGATGAAGCCGCCGAGCAGGGCGACGATGATGTTGAAGTTGGACAGCTGCAGCGGAACCGCCCAGATGTTGTGCGCCATCCCGGCGACAAAAGGCGTTAGCAGCGCGAGAGGCGGGTAGAAACGACGACTTCGGACAGAACCAGCACCGACTTCATAGCTCTGCGTGTGCTTTCGACGGCGACGGATGGGGTTTGCGCGCGCAGGTATATGCTTCGTGCGCGCCTTGGGTAGCAACGGGCAGCTCGAGAACAGGCCGTCGACTGCAGCAGATGTTGTGGAAGATTTTGCTGCTGCGCGGGCTGTTGGGGGCAAGATGCGCGGCCCCGTCCTCCGTTGGGCTCTGCGGATGATCGGCACGGCGGACGGCCTGCCCGCAGCGTGGCGCTGGGAGGAGGAGCGCGGGGTCACGACGAACCGCAGGCCCTGGACGCGATCCCAGTGGCCGGGTGAGACACCGGGGCAGCCCTGCGCCCGTGAACCGCGCGCGCCCGCCACCGGAACGGAGCTGGGTGCTCGTGCCGTTCCACGCCGGAGCCGGACGAGCATTTCTTCTGAATTTCTTCTGATTTCTTCTAAATTTCTTCTGAATTTCTTCTGAATTTCTTCTGATGGCGGCGGGACGGCGACGCCTTCAAATACGCTACGTGTACCGACGTATGGGACTTCCGGTCCGCAGTCGATGCTTGCAACCGGACGAACGCAGCAAACGCTCCATCGTCCGGACACGCGCTCGCTACTGCAGGAACGCCAGCCAAGGGCGGGCCCGCCACGAGGGTCTCACCTGCAGCCCATGGTCGCACAGCATACCTGAGGCACGGATACGAAGATGGCGCCGCCCATCTACATTTCCCCTCTCGGGTTTGTACAACGTACCCATGCAAGAGCGCACATGTGACTGTCTGTCTGCGTCCAAAGGCTGGCTAAATCACAGCTAAAATGCATCATCAGAACAGAGAGCAATTGCAGACACGACCCCCATGCAGGCCGACCGACGGGCTCGTATATGCGCCTCCTTGCCTGCCCCTTTGCCAACGCCATGTCCATCCCCCGCCTCGGCCACTGCCAGCGCCTCGCTGGGCGCGAGCGCAATATCAATCGCTCGCAGCCTCCGTGTGCCCCATGCAGATCCCCATCATGAGCCGGGTGGACACGCCGCCTCGCCTCACGCAACCCCAATCTTGGCCCCCCGAACGGCCAACCGATCAGCCGCGACGTTGCCCCTGTCCGACGCATGGCCCTTCACCCAGCGAAAGTACGTGTTCCCTCCGGCCCGCGTCCGCTCCTCCATCTTGTCCAGCACCGCGCGGATGATGTCCTGGTTCTTGACCTTGTCCCCCGTGGCCGTCACCCAGCCTTTCTTCTTCCAGCCAATCGCCCACTGCGTCACGCAGTTGATGGAGTACTGGCTGTCGCTGATGATCTGCACCATCTGGTCCATCGGCGCAATCTCCAGTGCCCGCAGCATGGCCATCAGCTCGGCGCGTTGGTTCGTCTGCGGCTCGCCCTCGAGGCGCTCTGATACGTTGCGCGGGTCGCCGTCGCCGAAGAAGACGCCCACGCCGGCTCTTGACCCTACCTTTCCGTTGGCGAGGCTGCTGCCGTCCGTGTATACCCGCAGCACGCCGTCTGTGGGTTCCGTCGCCGCAGCTTCTTTCGTCGCTTCTTTCGAGCCTGTCTTGGTGGGCTTCTCCGCAGGGGGCTCAAACCTCTCCTCGACCGCCTCTCCCAACGCCTCGATGGCCTCCTTGTTACCAAACTGCCTGATATATGCCACCGCCTCCTTTCGCTTCCCAAACCGCTTGTACTTGGGGCCCTTGACTCCCTTAAT
Organism: Tolypocladium ophioglossoides CBS 100239; assembly: GCA_001189435.1. Lineage (NCBI taxonomy): Eukaryota > Fungi > Ascomycota > Sordariomycetes > Hypocreales > Ophiocordycipitaceae > Tolypocladium > Tolypocladium ophioglossoides. The sequence goes on along the minus strand of LFRF01000002.1, from coordinate 862,955 downwards.
CGCCGCCGCGGCCTCGGGCCAATCCGTATAGATGCCTGTCGGGCAGCCCACCGCAACGGCGTAGAACTTGTCGGGCCCGCTGGCGGGGGTCAGTACCTTTTTGCCCGCCGCAAACGCATCTGCATCCTCTCTCGACGTAAACGACTTGACTATTAGAAAACACACGTGTCAGCTCCCCCCCTCTGCGTCTGCGGCTGCAAAGCCATGCTTATGCGGAATTCCTTGGGCAGCCACTTACAGACAGCACCCTTGAACCCAGCCGTCTGCTTGGAGCATTCGTCGTACGTCAGGTACACGCCGGGCCTGAAGCCCGCCTGGACGGCGTAGTACTTTTGCACATTGTCCATCTTTCGTTTCTTGGAGGGTCCGGCCACAACCGCCGTCCCTGGTGCAGACCTCTTCTTATTCATGGTGCCGAGCGGATCGGTGGAGACGACAAGGAAATTGAATATCGACAGGTCGGGCGCAGCTGGGCGTGCATATCCTCGCGCCAATCTCGGCGCAGCGCGGGGGGCGTTTGCTCTTGTTACTGCGGCGGCGGCGGAAAGCTGCAGATGGGCGCGCCAGTGGTGGTGGAGTTGGGAGCTCCGGCCGGCCGCAAGGCCTGATATGCTGCTGTTGGCTGACGTCGCACGAGGCTGAAGGCGAGACGAGAGTCAAAGGAATGGCATGGTGCGCAAAGGCGACGGAAGGGGAACTGCAAACGAGGTACGAACAGCCCGATGCTTTGCGTGTCGCACGGCAGAGGAGAATGGGTCAAGGAGACGTCTAATTGTGCGTGTGCAGATGGAGATTGGAGACTGGAGAAGG
>LFRF01000002.1:834055-856432 GCA_001189435.1 Tolypocladium ophioglossoides CBS 100239 | reverse complement strand
ACCACCTTTGGTACGCATTGACGAGGCAAGGGAGCCTGTTGAGGATGCAAGCACACTCGTAATAAAACGCCTGCGCCCCCGTGGAAGACGGCCTGGCTGTGCCTTTTCTTGGCTCGCCCGACTTGGGATGAAGCCAATTGGCGACGTCAACTGCTGCAGGGCAACCTGGGAAGCCGTGCGACGGCAATTTTAAGCATAGTTTTGAGTCCGCCGATACGACCCCGGCTATTTCTGTTGAGGCAAACATGTCTCAGGGCTCGGTGAGACGACGCAAAACAAAAGTGAAGCGAGCACAGCGCTCGGACAGGCGTTGGGAGATTCGGGCATGCCGCAAGCCTCGCCGATTCGGATCTGGCACCGAATGAGAAACAGGGCGTGTGCAGGCACTTGCGGTGGAACAGGTACAGGGGGACGTGGCTGTTAATGGCGCTTTCGCTTCGAGATGGGCGCTCGAGGGATCTCGCGCGAAGGAGCGGCAGCTCTCTCGATGAAGTTGGAGAAGGTAATTAATAATATGCTTCGGGACAAGAAACTGTTTCTGTCATTACGCGAAGAGGCTGGGTAATGCCTTTTGGCGCTATCTCGTGCCTCCGCGCCCACTCAGCGCACGGCAGATCCAGACGGCAGGGGTCTTCGCACGTGCGTGGAGTCCTATGTGACTCCGTCGCCTAAGGCGGCGACATCGGAGGCTTTTGCGTGACGCAGATGGATGCTTTTGGCTGTCCTGCACCTGTTGGCTGGCTGCGATGCTCAACATTCGGCCAAGCAGATGCAATGCACAGAGCTTACTTGATGAAGCCTAGCAGAAAGCGGGGGAGACCAATAGCCAAAAGGACGACAGCTCCGAGCATAACATGAGGCCGTCATCAATGAAAGACGGAAGCGATGTACGGAGCACGTCTCTCCGTCGCGGATCATGGCTGAATGTGCGAAGTCCTCCGCTCAGGTGAAGGATATCGACGCGCAAAGCTAACGCGCAAAGCTAACGAGGAGACTATTTCGCGTCGTTGCAGAGAGCGTGGAGGGCAGACGGGTGCGGGGCCTGGACCCTGGCTGATCGATGAAGATGGAGATGCATGCAGCATCCCCATGGGAGCCCAGGCTTGCCAGGCTAGCCCCAAACCAACAGGGCATCCATCCAAACACCCACCCTGGTCTGCACCCTTGACACGCGCCTGTCACCCTGTGTCACCCCCAGCGCGGTGTCAGGCGGTGGATGCAGCGTGCCCACTGCCCCGTCGTCACAGACGCGCCTCCGGAACCACCACCTCCGCATCACGACGCCAGGCCTCTGGCGCAGATCCTGCTCCAACGCGGACGATGCTGATAGCAGCTGGGCAGCCAGCAGGGTGCAACATGTGTGAGATGCGGGAACACGGCATGATGCCTCCGTTCAAAAGGGATGCGTCATGTCCGCATTGGGGTTGCGGCGGAGAGGGCGGTTCGCTTCTGGGTGTGCCTGCGCTGCTCGTCCAGTCCAGTCCATTTCATTTCATTCATTCATTCCGTCTCGTCGCAAAGGCCAGAGGCTCCGGCAGCTTTTCCGAGTGGCATTTTCGCACAGGCGCCCCAAGCACGCCTCTCTTCGCCCTGCCCGTCCGCCTCGCACCAGGCCACCGAGGCTTGTGAAATACGGTTCCCCGGTGCAGACGCAGGCCACGGACGCCACCAAGCAGACGCCCTATATATGTGCCGTCTGAGCCGTTCCTCTCTGCTCGCCTCTTCACTCATCCGACTCCGCCTTGATTTTGCTTTCCGAGCAGGCCTTGTTTCGATTTCCTCGTGCGCGCGCGCTTCCCGTTCCTCCCGACGATACGCACGACTTCAGGAGCCCTCAAAGCCGCCGCTCCACTGCCTCCACCAACTCAGGGCTCTCACCTCACCCTTCGGTCCACCGTACGGCACCTTTTCGGCGCAGCTCGTGGGCGCGACTTGTCCCTCCTGCTGCACGAGGCCAGCCCTCACTTGACACGAACGACACGAACCGCTGCTGAACCAACCTGCCCGCTGCGTCTGTTGGTCGGCGACTCGACACTGGGCCGTTGGCTGGCCTCGCTCCTCCAGCTCTTACACGGAGCGCCCGGCCTCCAGTCGCTGGCTGGCCTCTGGCGAATCGACAGCCCCGTGCGCAAGCACAAGGTTGCATCGGCGCGCCCCAGCCGGACGGAAGCGAGTCAGCGCTGGACCCGGCCAAGACGCCCTAGAATTACAGGCCTCGCAGGCCGTCCCTCGCAGCGCCGTCGCTCACAAAGCCGCCCTCGCGCCGCGCCCACTCGCTCGCCCCACGAGCCGGTTTCGCTGGTAAAAGTAACTCTGGGAGCCGGGACGTCACTGGGCAGGGGCCTGCCCACGCCCGCCGCGCTGCTGCACCCTCTCCGACGACCTGGTCGGCCCTCTCCCCTCCGCATCAGCATCACCACCTCCAGATGCCTTCTGCGGTCATACCCAGAGAAGGTGTGTGCTAGCTCTTCTCCCCGTCTGCCTGCCTGCCTGCCCTCCATCATCCATCTTGTTCTCTCCCCCGCCCCCGTTGCTCTCTCGCTCCTCTCTCGCTCCTCTCTCGCTCCTCTCTCGCTCCTCTCGCGCGACGCTCTACTTACTCGTCTTTTCCTTCGCACTTAGACGTGGGTCAGAAGCAAGCCAAACAGTCGGCCCTCGCCAAGCTTGTCATGCACAACAGTCTCGCCTCATCGTCGCCTTCGTCTGTCTCGCACACGACCTCGGAGCCAGAGCAGCAGCTCGCTGTTCTGCCGCCGCCTGCCCTTCGCAATGGCCACCCCATGACGGCGCCCATGCCCATGCCGGCCATGGCCCAGGCGGTCCGCATCATGAAGGACCTGACCGACACGCCACCCTTATCCCAGAGCGTCAACTCGACGGCCCCGAGCTCGCCGCGCATGTAAGTCCCGAGACGACCCTCGAGCCCGTTGCGCAAACCCCTCCGTCGCACTGCCGACGCCTCCGAAGCCCGCCTTGCTGACTTGCGCCGCCGCGGCTTACAGGCCTCCGCATCGCCAGAACTCGGGCAGCCAGACCCCCCGGGTGCGGCCACACGCCACCACGCTCAACATCCCCGGCATGACCAGGTCCCGCGTCTCTCCCGACGGTCGCATCCCCCAGCGCGACGTGGCGGCCAAGCTCGTCATCGTCATGGTCGGCCTGCCCGCCCGCGGCAAGTCGTACATCACCAAGAAGCTGCAGCGATACCTCTCGTGGCAGCAACACGACTCTCGCATCTTCAATGTCGGCAACCGCAGGCGCCATGCCGCCGGCATCAAGGTCTCGGCAAAGCCCAGGCTGGCCCCCGAGCCCGACTGCCTCGACCCTCCCGTCCAGGCCGCCACCATCTTGCTCAACGGCATGCCCGCGCCTCGCGCCCTGAGCCCGGATCGCTTGGAGCCGCCCACGATGCTGAATCTCAACCACGCCATTGGCCAAGAGCAGGATGACGCCGACCAGTCTGCCAAGTTCTTCGACCCCAAGAACGAGAGGGCATCCGCCATGAGGGACCAGGTGGCCATGGACACGCTCGACGAGTTGCTCGACTACTTGCTGAACCAGGGCKGCGCCGTCGGCATCCTCGACGCCACAAACAGCACCATCAAGCGGAGGCGGCAGATTGTCGATCGCATCAGGGACCGCGAGCCCAAGCTGGGCATTCTCTTCATCGAGAGCATCTGCAGGGACCAGCACCTCCTCGAGGCCAACATGCGCCTCAAGCTCTCTGGCCCGGACTACCGCGACAAGGACCCGCACAAGTCTCTCGAAGACTTCAAGCACCGGGTCGCCGCCTATGCCAGCGCCTACGTACCTTTGGGCGAAAATGAAGAGGACAATGACATGCAGTACATCCAGGTATGTTGTGCTACGGTTCCTCTCACCTATCTCGTCGCCGTAGCTAACCTCCCCCAGATGGTCGATGTCGGCAGGAAGCTCGTGCAGGACAGGCTGAAGGGATTCTTGAGTGGCGGAATCAGCACCTACCTCTCGAGTTTCAATCTCGCCCCGCGACAGATTTGGATCACCCGCCATGGCCAGAGCATCGACAATGAACTGGGCAAGCTGGGCGGCGACTCCCCGTTGACGGAGCGAGGGCATTGCTACGGCCAGGCGCTGTATAGGTTCATCACCCAGAAGCGAAAGGAGTGGATCATGGAGCAGAAGAGCAAGATGGCTCAGGCAACGTTTCCGCCGCAGCCGGGCGACAACACTCCGCCGTATCCGGATATGAATCGGGACCTGGACGAGAAGAACTTTTGCGTGTGGACCTCGATGCTTCAGCGAAGCGTCGAGACGGCCGAGTACTTTGACCCCGACGACGACTACGACGTCAAGAACTGGGAGATGCTCAACGAACTGAATTCTGGCCAGTTCGAGGGCATGACGTACGAGGAGATTGCGAGCAAGTATCCGGAGGAGTTCACCAAGCGATCTCGGGACAAGCTCAACTACATCTACCCGGGTGTCGGCGGCGAGGGATACCTCCAGGTTATTAGCCGCCTGCGCGACATGGTGCGAGAGATTGAGCGCATCACCGACCACGTTCTCATCATCGGGCACCGATCCGTCTGCCGAGTCCTCATGGCCTACTTCATGGACCTGACCCGAGAGGACATCACCGACATGGACGTCCCGCTGGGCATGCTCTACTCGATTGAGCCGAAGCCGTACGGCATCGCCTTCCACGCCTACAAGTACAACGAGATGCGTGGCTGGTTCGAGGAGATGCCCAACTACAGGCCACAGAAGGCCGCCCGAGGAAGCGTCTAGACGGACACGAGACACATCCCCGAACAACGAGCATGGATTTTTCAGGACTATTTCGAGTCCATGTGTACAACAACGGCTACAACTACAACAACCAACAACCAACGACACTAATAATGGAAACACGAGAGATGGCAATGGCGTTGGGAACAAAGGACAACAGGCTAGACGACGGAATACGGCAAGCGGCGAGGGGCGACCTGTGTTTCAAAAATACCCCCAACACTGGCGAGACTGGGCCAGCGGCGTTGCATCCCCTATGTCAGGGGTGCTTGACTTGTTTTTTTTTTTGCGTCTGTTTTTTAGCCGGCTTTTCTGGGTGGGCTTCATTATGGCGTCTCTCAGCACGGGTTTTCTGGATGTGTGGAACTCTGACTCTTTTCTAAACGGGGTGCTTTACGAAGGAGATAATTGTTTTCTCTCGTAACTAGGTAGTTGGTGGCCCTAGTAGGTAACTGGACCAAGAATGAGATACTGTCAAGCAGGGAGTTCCTGTTTCTCACTGTCACGACCAGATGCCAGCTGCACATGTATCTTGGGAAATCAGTTGTGTTTAGTAACCTAGGTAATAAATAAGACACCATCAGAGTCTTGACATGGTATTGTACTTGAAGCCCTATCCTCCCGAAGTAACCGTTTCCGAACGCCGTGCGATGCAAATATACATAAGCAAACGTTTGGTCACACCCATGTGACAGCTCCTACGTTTCGCGCGCCAGCACCATCTTTTCCCTCTCGCCCTTGCGCCGCTCAAACTGCTTCTTGGTGTGCCGCCGCTCATTCTCCTCCTTGCGCTTGATGCTTTTGAGCTCCTGGCCCTTGATCTCGCCGGCCTTCTTGAGCACCTTGGGGACGTGGCGGTGGCGCTTGATGCGGCGGATCTCGGGCATATGGGCGAAGCGGTCGACGAGGGCCTCGTTGTACTCGAGGGCCTGGCGGTGGCGGGCCGACTTGACGGCCTGGCGCTCCGAGGCGTTTGCGCGCCAGAGGCGGATGTTGCCGTCGTCTGAGCCGGAGAGCACGTACTTTGCGTCGGGGGTCCATTTGGCAGCCATGACGCGCTGCATGCGCTTGGTGTGGTAGATGTCGCGCGAGTGGCCTTGGTCGCGGTTCCAAAGGCGCACGGTGCGGTCCCACGAAGCCGAGACGAGCTCCTCGCCGGTGGGGGAGAACTCGACGTCCATGACGGCGGCGACGTGGTCCTTGAGGACGTTGAGGGCGCGGTCGAACCGGCGCATGTCGAAGAGGTAGATGTTGTGGTCCTCGGAGGCAGTGGCCAGGTTGAATGCTTCCATTGGCGACCAGGCAATGTGGTTGGTGACAAAGCTGAGGACCGTCTTGGTGACGGGCGTCGACATCCGGAGGTCGTAGATGACGACGGAGCGGTCGCTGGAGCAGGACGCCAGGACGGACGTCTCTACGTAGTTGAATGCGACATTGGTTATCGTGTCGGTAGAGGTCGGCCACTGCAGCACCTCCGGCGCCGCAGTATGCCGCTCAAGGTCGTATATCGAGATTACGCTGGAGGCGGCGGCAAATGCGTTGCGTGACCGGTGGTGGGACAGGCTGGTGAAGGCGCCTGATCCGAGCCACGATGATATCGGCGCCGCTTCACTCCGCGTGTTGTACGGGTCGAAGAGCTTGATTGTGCGGTCGGCACCACACGTCAGTAGCTTCTGGTCCCTCGTCCACTCCATGCCCTTGACGATGTTCTCATGCGCCGTCGTATGCCAGATCTCATCCCGGTCCGTCAAGTCCCAGACCTTGACCACGCCATCGCCGCTGCCGCTTGCAAACCGCTGCAGTGAGTTGGGGTCCTTGGCGATGGAGTAGACACCGTCTACATGGCCCCGTCCCAGCTGTGCGATGAAGGGCGCGGCGTGCATCCGCTCCAGCTTGACCGCATTGAGTGCTCTTTGATATTCGCGAGCTCGCTCGAATGGATGCAGTGCTGAGTCGAGGTTCCGGGGCTGCTTTGCGACATCCGAGCCCGCGGCCTGGTGCGTCGACACCGAGCGGCTGAGCGCCTTGATCTTCATTTTGCGTGGTGTCGATGGACAATGATGCAAATATCGAAGTCAAGACCGGTGCACTCCAAAATTTCCATGTCTGGCAGAAGAGGTTGATGGCGGGGAATTTTCCCCTTATCGCTGTAGGCCGATAAGCCTTCGGATTATTAGTAATCCGACCGTGCAAGGGTCCGCCAGCCAAATGCACTTCAGCGCTTCAACTCTTCACCTTCGCGCAAATCAACATCACTTTGCCCTCACGATCCAACGCACCAGAAAGCGGGTAAACACATGGCTCGCGAGGGCTTTGCGCTTCACCGTTAACTCAGGGCGCAGCCGCGGTCAGCGTCTTTCCGTTCACGATGGACGGCATGGACTACGACCCGATGGTGATGGACGGGGAGCCAGAGCAGCCTCAAGTGAAGATCTCGGCGGTACGCATGGTGTCCCAGGCGCAGCGCGGAGGAAGAGCGTGATCTAACGGGAGGCGAATCTAGGCGGATAGTACGCGCGTCGACTTCGAACTGTCCAAGACGAACCTGTCGTTTGCGAACTCGATCCGACGCATCATCCAGGCCGAGGTGCCCACGATTGCGGTCGACCTAGTGGAAGTCGAGGTCAACAACTCGGTACTCGCCGACGAGTTCATCGCCCATCGGTTAGGTCTCATTCCCCTCGACTCGAAAGGCGTCAGCGAACTCAACTACTCGCGCGACTGCGACTGCGAACAATACTGCGAGCAGTGCAGCGTCTCCCTGACCTTGCATGCCAAGTGCACGAGCGACGAGATCATGAAGGTTTATGCGCGAGATCTAGTGGTCGATGGCCGGCACTCCAGCTCCGTCGGCAGCCCTGTTATTACAGACCCCGACGGGCTCGGATGCTTGATCGCAAAGCTGCGCAAGGACCAGGAGTTGAAGCTCACATGTATTGCCAAGAAGGGTATTGCAAAGGAACATGCCAAGTGGATGCCGACATCAGCTGTCGGGTTCGAGTATGACCCTCACAACAAGCTGCACCACCTCGACATGTGGTTCGAGAACAACACGGACCCCGAAAAGGAATGGTAAGCTTGGCCACGGCGATGATCTTTGAGGCGCCAGAATTACCTAACATCCCACCCAGGCCCAAGAGCAAATATGCAGAGTGGGAAGAGCCCCCGCAAGACGGCGAGCCGTTCAACTACGACGCCGCACCTGACAGATTCTACTTCGAGGTTGAGGCATCAGGAACCATGGAGCCTGACCAAATCGTGCAGGGGGGGATAAGGGCCCTCCAGCAGAAGATCGGGGCTCTCCTGAAGGGACTCGATCCCAGAAAATACGGCGGGGAGGAAGCTGAAGCCGACGGCCCGCGGAGTCCAGACATGAACATGGACGGAGGCACGACGCCCTGGCAGGATCAGGGCTACACGACTCCGTATGGCGGCAACATGACGGCATATGGCGGGGGCAACACCTCGTACGGGGGGGGGGCCGGCACCTCGTACGGAGGCGGCAATACCTCGTACGGTGGCGGTGCGAGCTCGTTCGGCGGCACGACGCCATATAACCAGAATTCGTGGCAGTAAGTTTGGCGTTTAGGGGCGACGGGTAATGACTCCCTAGGTAAGGTAATTCGGGGGAACTGTATTCCTCTGGCTTGTACAGTAACTAAAAGGTAGCTACGGCATAGGTGAACCGGATCTGCGGGCTTTGCACTCAAACTGTGCCAAATATCTGCATTCGTGACCCATGTGCTTTTGGAATACATTCTGCTTTCTCTATTTCATCGCCCAGCTTTTTGGATGGATGCAAATTCCAATAACGCCACAAACTTGTTATGCAGATGCATCGCCCTTCTATATAACGCCGTCACATGCCATGACCCATGTACAATTACAGCTTATTCTCGTCCAAGCCCTTGACCTGTCTATATGCTTTGCGGTGCATCTCCAGGAAGACAAATGTGCAAATGGTGTGGCTGCGGGGGTGCGTCTGTTAGTGTCTACCTACGGTGCCGCGCAGGAGTCAGGGGGTTGGGAGAAACTCACGGTCCTAGCCGGAGGAAGCTGGGGACCCAGCCCTTGAACATCCAGCCGATGCCGTCAGTCTTGTATATATCGCCCACCAGGCGGATGATGCCCTGCTTCTGCGGCGACGACATGACGCGAGTCTTGATGACGTCGATGGGGCTGGTTGCGGTGGCGGCGGCGAGGCCCGCAAGGAACGAGGCAGAGAAGTGCGTCGTCAGGTTGTCGCCCATGGGGGTGTAGTCCATGAGCAGGCGCTTAAAGGTGTCGTAGGTGGCGAGCTGGCCGGCGGTCATGACGGCGGCGCGGCTGCTGTTGGGCAGCCAGCCCCTGAAGAAGCTCATGGGCCCTTCCTCGCGGGCCATGCGGGCCATGCCGTGGACGGCGTGGCGGTAGTTGCGGCGCTCGGCGGGCGGCAGGGCGGCGTCATGCTGCATGCGGACGTTGAGCACGTCGGCGAAGTTGCCGGCGATGCCGCCGAGGAAGCCAGAGCCCATGGCCATGGCGACAAGGGCCGTGAAGGACGGGTCGCGGCCGGTCGCCGAGTTCTTGGCGTAGCGCGCCTTGAGCTCCTCGTAGACGCCGAAGCGGACGGTCGAGTAGGTGAGCTGGCGCAGGAGGGAGGCGGAGATGCCGCTGTACAGGGCGAGGAGGCCGTCGTTTTTGACGATGTGGACAAAGGTGCCGCTCATGTTTTTCGGCGCGTCGCCTTTGCGCATTTGCAGTCGGACCTGCGGGGTGTTAGGATATGTCTTTACTTGACCGCACGTCCATCGTTGGCATGTTGCCAGCAGTCCGTCGTACCTTGACTGCACATGCGCGAGTAAGCAAGAGTTGGAGTCGCCACGGGAGAGCGAAGCTGCGCAAAGGACATACCCAAGTCGAGCGGGTGCGTGACGCACGCCGCCATGCTACTCGCGCTGCCTCCAAACCAAAAGGGATACCGTATCGCGGGCCCCGTCTTCTTCCTGCGCTCGTCCGCCTTGTTCTCGGCGGCAGCAGCAGCCGAGTCCTGACCCGAAGCCGCCATTCTTTCTTCCGTAAGCCTGTCGCAGCGACTGGCCCGAGGCTACAGCGGCATTTCACACAAGGCTCCCCTTGCAGACGAAGCCCAATGGCTGGCGGAACGGGGTGCGGTGGGAGGAGGTTGGCGGAGGTTGGCGGAGGTTGCTGTTGGAGTTTTCGATTCGGCTTACCGTCTCGGCGTTGACGTCGGCCGGCAGAAAAACGGCCCTGGTAGAAGGCGGTGACGTCGTCGTCCAGGACTGGGGCACGCGGGAGGCACCAGATGCGAGGCGCAGGGTGAGCTTTCGCGCTTCTGATTTCATTACCATCCTGGATCTAGGATGATGATGGGCTACTTTGAGCACAGGTGAATGCGAAGTACTTCGTACGAACTTCGTTCTATCATACCTATCCAACCAAGTGTCAAGTATTGGAGAAGGATGAAGACACACGAGGCTTGCATTTATGTGCTCGGCTGCTGTTATGTTGTCACGGAAGTGCTGTAGCCAGTTTTGATCGTACAAAAACACCCCCAAAAGATAGCGTGTTTTGACAGACAAGTTTCTCTAACCTGGAAGCTCGATTCAGCCATGAGATCGACATGTCACCAAGTTCTGGCGGTGCAGGGTAGGCGGCATAGTGGGGCTTGAAGCTCGTCGTGCTCCCATGCAGGGTTCGAACGTGGACGCAACTTCAGAGCCCCAATACAACGTACTTCTTGACGAGCCTACGCCAAACAATTGGCACGCGCATCCATCCCGGGGCCTTGGATGCTGTGATTGTAGCCCAATTGACTCGTTCAACATGTCAATACGACTTTCTTCGGCGCGTAGCCTCTTGGGCCAGAGCTGCAGAGCTCATCGCCTGGGTTGGACCTCGGCCGCTTTGCGACAGCTACGCCTTGCCCGACTCTACTCTTCAGGTTTGCATCACCGATGCGCGATGAGAATTCGACATGCTCATACTGGCTCACAGATTCCGCGCCGGCCCCGAAAACACTCAACCAAAGCAAGCCGTCGTCTGTGATTGTTCACGGCAAGTCGTACAGCACCGACCCGGCGTGGTTCAACATCCCGCCCAACGTACTCGACGCAACGTCGCGACAGCTGCACCTCCAGCGAGATCACCCCGTATGCATCACGCGCCAAATCATAGAGTCCCACTTCCCCCGGCCGACGTACAAGTACTACAACGAGCACAGCCCCGTCGTGTCGGCGCACCAGAACTTTGACTCCCTGGGCTTCCCGGCCAACCACCCCGGACGGGCCCTCACAGATACATACTACATAAACGAGACGACTCTCCTGCGGACACACACGAGCGCGCACCAGGCAGATACGTTTCGGGCGGATGAGAGCGATGGGTACCTCATCTCGGCGGATGTCTACCGGCGGGACGAGATCGATCGAAGCCACTACCCTGCATTTCACCAGATGGAGGGCGCAAGATCGTGGGATCGAAGCAAGGTCCCGAACGGTGACGTCGCAGCAGCCGTACGGCGAGATCTTGAGACGCTGACCAGGCATAACGTCAAGGTGGAGGACCGGAACCCGCCATTCCACGACGAGAGGAACCCCCTCCAGGAGGGCCATCACTCGGCGGCCGAAGCCGAAGCCATTGGACAACACCTGAAACGGTCGCTGGAGAACATGGTTGTCGACATCTTCTCTCGGGCAAAGGCTGCTGCTCTGAAGGATGACCCCAGCTCTGTGGACGAGCCTCTGCAGATGCGCTGGGTCGAGGCCTACTTTCCCTTTACAAGCCCGTCCTGGGAACTGGAGGTCTACTACGCGGGTGACTGGCTGGAGGTGCTGGGCTCTGGCGTGGTCAAGCAGGGCCTGTACACCAACGCAGGCGTGCCGTCGCGGCTGGGCTGGGCGTTTGGCATCGGCATCGACCGCATCGCGATGCTCCTCTTCAAGATCCCGGACATCCGGCTCTTCTGGTCCCGCGACCAGCGCTTTCTGTCGCAGTTCGAGGGCGTCTCGGACAGGCTCGACACGCTGAAGCGCTTCGTGCCCTTTTCCAAGTACCCGCCTTGCCCCAAGGACGTGTCGTTTTGGCTGCGTCCGGCGACGACGTCGTCGGCGGCGGGGGGGAACACCAAGGGCGCGTTCCACGAAAACGACGTAATGGAGGTGGTGCGTAGCATCGCGGGCGACGTGGTCGAGGACGTCAAGCTCATCGACGAGTTCACGCACCCTAGGACGGCGCGCAGGAGCGTGGCATACCGCATCGTGTACCGCAGCCTGGAGCGGACGCTGACCAACGAGGAGGCGAACGCGTTCCATGAGGGCGTGAGGCGTGCGCTGGTGGAGGAGCTGGGGGTTGAGCTCCGGTGAGCAGGGGCTGTGATGTGATGTGATGTGACGTGATGTGATGTGTGTGTGGTGGCTTTGTACACTGCTACGGTGCGCTGTATATGTACTCCGTACGAGTAAGATGTATTACGAGCGGTATCTCGAGACCTCAAAGGGAGCCGTGTGTTGCAGGACGGCAAGATGGATAGAGCTGCGCAACCTCCACTCTGAGGGCTATTGTCTAATCACTCCTCAGTATCTACATACGAAACAGCGATGACCCCTCGGCGTTGATGAATACATGGTCAAACGAATACCCTCAACCGCATTCGGGGCCGCTCCATGTGTCCATTCATAGGCTGCTCATGTCTACCCAAGGTCGGAAGCGAGAGGCGGCAACAGGCCCTTGAACTGCAGCATAGAGCGGCCCGAGAACGGAGCACGGACACGTAGACTCACATCATGCGAAGCCGGCCTCGCTTTGCACGACGCTCTGCTCGCTGGTGCCGCCCATGGCGCTGCTGGCGCTGCCGGCGCTGTCGATTCGCAGCATACCCATGCCATGGCGAAGCGGCGAGACGAAGCGGGGCCCGAGGGCGAATGACGCTGCGGACACGATCCTGCGCAAGGGCGAGAAGAGCGAGACTCGCAAGGCCGCAGTTGCGGGGGCGCTCGGCTCGGCACCGAGTGCTCCGTGAAATGAGACGCGGGCGCAGCGCCGGACGAATGCCCATGGAGCAGCACAGCCGCGTGGGCGCTCGCAAGACACGCTCCGCTGGTCGGGCCCCTATCGCGCGACGGTCACTCGTGCCCGCTCCAGCATCGTGCCAGCAACGGAGGTGGTGATACGTCGCACGTGGCGGCTGGTTTCGTCGCGGGGACGCTGCGCAGGACGGGGTGGCGCCGGTCCGCCACGGCAGGTTGCTGCCGCGGGGGAAACATGGCGGAGGCGGAGCAAAGATGCCAAACCACGGGAAGCGCTATGTACAGCACCAGGACGAAGTCGGCCTCACGGAGTCTTCCGTGGAAGTCTTTTCCTGCTGGCCTGGGCTGTGTTGTTGTGCCGGTGCCTCGGCGAACCGGGGCGTGGACGGGCACGATGACGGCGGCGGTCCGCCCAGACGGCACAGCCTCCGAGCAAGGCGCGCAGAGGGCTCTGGGAGACACGGCCGCTGAAAGGATTTTAAATGTCACCAGACGCCGCGAGGGTCTGCAGGGGTGGCTGCAGGCGTTCCTGGGGGCAGTGCCGCTTTTACACAACCTGCATCGAGCATCTGCGGGCCCCTCTGGTTTGCGGAGCCCCGTATGAAACGGTTGGCCGTCTCGCCATCATGGGATCGAAACACGGCTCTGCGTTGCGGTTCGAAGACGGCCTTGTCCGCCCGGCGCCCGGGCGCACCGGCTCCGTCTGTCGGCGTTGAATGTCCGTCTCGGCCAGGAAACTCGGGGATCATGCCCTCGAAACTGTACGGTGCCGTTTGCAGCGAGGTGCTTCATTGCCCGGGCTGATACGAAGTGCACGCTCCGTGCGTATGAGCTCACTTGCCGGTCAGGCAGGGCTGGCGATGGCTTGAGCTGGAGCTTATCTGTGAGATTGTCCTCAAAATGTCACCTTTTGTCAACTTGCAGTGGCTGCCGTGCACCCTGCAAGATGGCTGGAACGGCAGTGCCGCCACCGTTTCTGAAGCGGACCCGGCGACCCATCTGCCGTTCTAGACGCAGCGACGCGCTCTGTGTCTGCCGAGACGTGGAGCGGCGACGACGCTAATCTCGATGCGAGACAGTCGGCAGCCGGTGCTGCAGGCAGGCGGCTGCACATGCAGTTGCACAGCCTGGTTGTGGCCCGTGCACGCTCCCACTCCCACTCCCACTGCCACCTCATGCGGACGACGGCAGGCACGGGTCAGAGGTCTCAGCGCCGAGCGACTCCCTCCCAGCAGCGCCCGCCAGGCTCCCAGCAGCGCCCGCCAGGCCCTGCAGAGCCCCACCCGGCACCCACCCACTGTCAACTTGCCACTTTGGGGCTGGGAAACGAGGGGCCCGCCTGTACTTTAACCTCTGCTGCTCTCGGCCGCTCGTCTGTGGCCCCCCCACATCTCACCCAAGCCATCCGCGACTTCGCCGCTGCTGTCCTCTCCTCTCTTCKCCTCTTCTCCTCTTCGCCTCTCCCCCGATATACTCGTAACGTCGCCGGTATTCTTCAGCATCGTTCTCGCCGCACCCGCAACCACTCAGCCGAGCATCTTGGTATCTGGTATCTTGATACACTCCGAGGCCGCCGCGAGACTGCATTTGCCGCTCCATTTGTCGCAACCAGCGCGCAGACGACAACAACAACTCTCATCTGCACATTTACTCGACTCTCGTCGCCCGCCCTCCCCCACGCCCCTCCGACGCACCCCTCCGACGAAATGGAGCTCACGCCGCGTACCTCGCGATCCTCCTCCTTCGCCTCTCGCAGGGCCAACAACCTCACCCTCGACCTCTCCAACCTGCCGCCGCTGACGCAGCCCACCCCCCCCTCCAACACGCTGCTCTTCACAAACCTCAACAACACCGACATCTTCCGCCCAGACAACCTGCAGACCATCCGCGACCTCATCGTCAAGACGGCGCCCATCCACGCCTTTGCGCCGCTCAAGTCCTTCCGCCGCATCGTCATCTCCTTCTTTGACATCGACGCCGCCATCGCCGTCCGGCAGGTCTGGGATGGCGAAGGTATCCTGGGCGAGCGCCTCAAGATCTACTTTGGCCAGCAAACGAGCGTCGAGGTCAAGGACGAGCATCTTGCTCTACCCGACGCCGGCAAGCTCTTCTTCATCTCCCCCCCGCCGAGCCCTCCCCACGGCTGGGAGATGCGCCTCGAGGACGCACCGAACAAGATGGTCCACGCTGAGGACCTCGCCGACGCCCTGGCCAGACTGCATTACCGACGAGACGCCGCCCTCGAATCCCCGTTGAGCCCCTGCGACAGCGTCTTGCCCGGCGGCCGCACTAGGAGTCGCAGCTCCACCCTCATCTATCGTCCCGACGAGAACGGCTCTAGCCCGGACCTTCCCGCAGTGGTGGTCGAGGATATGACGGACGAGCCTGCCGAGATCAGCCCTATCGAGAGCTTGCGCCCCATCATGGCCCACACGGCGCGACCGCCTGTCGAGCTGATGCGTGAGGCGTAGGCCATTTTCGTTGTCTCTTGGCCCTTCTCTGAGGCAAGAGTAAAGGCACCGGCGCATGTAATGGCAGGACGGCGTTTACAGGATAATCATTTCAGCAAAGCTGGGGAGCCTCTACGTGGCCTTGCCCGGAGGTAGCAGCGGGATGGGAACTGCATTATTACTTGTTGCATTGGCCTTGTGCTGGGGTTTGGCAACGCATTGTTTCAAGCGGGCGGTTGCAGGCGCTCAGGCAAGACTGTCTCGGCAGCAAGACGTCTTGAGTTGTATAATAGACTCCGCGGCGCCATTCGGCCGGCACGTGCTCTGAATACTGAAAAGCACCTTGCCCTGTCTTCTGTCTTGTGGATCGGTCGTACATGTGCCTCGAACGCTTACGCTTGCGTTCCAGTGTCCCCGGTCCATCACCACGCGTGCGAGGCTCGGTTAGATTGCCTCTGCCGTGATAGCCGTCAATACGTCCGCAGTCGTCGCGTGGTCTGGCACGGAGGCGCACGTCGGTGCTCTGGTGGACACAGCATGCACGCGCCGGGACAGGTCGCGGACCCACTCGAGGACCCCTGCTGGAGTGGCGTCCGATTTTCATTTGCCATGGATGTCGCGGCTCGGGCTCGCTCGACTTTTCCTGCACACCTCCGAAACGCCAGCTTCTCGACAACGAGCAGCGCGGTACTCGTCAGCGATGAGCTGTTCCTGCCGCGCCGCGCCATGGCGGATCTTTGTCCAGGGCCTGGCCCAGGTGCACAGGCTTGAGGCGACGACGCCTGCGCCACGTGCCGTCCGGCCGGCGCCGACGATGCCGCGAGCGGCGGTGCACGGCGGCCTCCTTGCTGCGCCGCGACGGGAGCGCGGCTTCTGCGTATCGGCGAGACAGCGTCAGGATGCGGGAAGTGCGGCGGCTGCAGTGGCGAGCGAGGCGGTGCGGGATGCGCCTGGTGCTGCCGAGGCAGGCCATGGGTTGACAGCCTCGCCGCAGGAGGTGGCTCGGGGCCAAGAGTCGGGGGAACCGCAGCAGACGACCCGGAGAGCCAAGCCACAAGATGACGAGCCCGGAGATGACGAGCCCGGAGATGACGAGCCCGGTGGCAATGCATCCGATGCGAGACTGGAAGCGGCACCAAGCAACCTACCAACGCCGCAGCGAGCACGGAAACCCAAGCTGAGCGTGTCGGACCTCATCAAGACGCCCAGCGAAGAACTCGCGCCGGAGCCCAAGCCCCAGGGCGAGAGCTGGCAGACGCAAAAGGCGGCGCTGAAGAAGAAATTCCCCGACGGCTGGAAACCACGCAAGCGCCTCTCGCCCGACGCGCTCGCCGGCATCCGCGCGCTCAACGCGCAGTTCCCGGACGTGTACACGACGCAGGCGCTGGCGGACAAGTTCGAGGTGTCGTCGGAGGCGATCCGGCGCATCCTCAAGAGCAAGTGGCAGCCGTCGGTGGATGAGGAGCAGGAGCGCCAGGAGCGCTGGTTCCGGCGCGGCAAGCAGGTGTGGGAGCAGAAGGCGGCGCTGGGGGTCAAGCCGCCGAAGCGATGGCGCCGGGAGGGCATCGTGCGGGACCCGGCGTATCACGAGTGGAGCAGGAAGGCGTCGGAGCGGGAGCGCGAGTGGGAGGAGGACGAGACGAGGAGGTATCGCGAGGGGAGGGCGAGGAGCGCGCAGGGCGGACGGCGGACGGGCAAGTGATGGGGCGGGTGTTGTACGATATGGAATCCCCGCAGACTAGACCATGATTCCTCTCTTTGGACCTATGCCCAGTGCTAGATATTGTCAGCCTTGSCGACCGCGGACGACTGAACTCTACAGGTGATCCCTTAGACGCGAGGAATGCCAATCACGCCACATGAACTGTAGACACTTGGACCGGACAAACAGACAGACGGAGCGTCTTCCAACGGCTCACGCGTTTCCTTCCGTCCTTGCGGAGACCCAGGCATGTGAGACTGCTCACAATGGAAACGGGCTTGCAGTGGTGTTGGGGTGTTGGGTCCCACCACGGCGGCGCTTGACCGGGGTCAGAAACCAGGGGAACGGAGCACGGAGTAGTTACTCGTACGGAGCACATGCATACGTCGTACCTGCGCTTGCGCTTCACATGTGGCAGTGGTTTCAAACTGCTGCCTTTCTTTCACGAGCTTTCGTTGAAGAGGACAGACAACCTTTCAACCTTGCATCTTCCTCGTTGCAGCCTGTGCGGATCCTCAGCTGTCGCCTTCGCGTCCAACGGCCTCGTGTTGCAGCGCGGCTCTCTCACCATCCACCAAACTGTTCGAGGCTTCATCATCGTCGCTCGGCCATCATGCCGCCCGCCACAAACTACCCGCGCCCGCCCCAGCGCGACTCCTGGTTCGCGCCCCTCTCCATCGACCTGCTCCTCAAGGTCCTCAACGTCACCCTCCTGCACCCCTTCGTGTGCTGGATCATCCCGCTATGCTTCCGCGCGCAGACGGTCAAGTGGGAGGCGCCGCCGATGGTGCTGTCCATCGCGTGGGCGACGCTGGTGACGCTCTGCTGGATGGCCAACGCGGTGAGCCAGCGCGTCGCGCACGGCCTGCCCCGGGACGTGGACCTCGCCGAGGAGGTGATTGTCATCACGGGCGGCGCGAGCGGGCTGGGTATGCTGGTCGCCGAGGTGTACGGCATGCGCGGCGCGACGGTTGCAGTGCTGGACATCAAGGACATGGAGAACGGGGAGGCGAGGGGCGTGACGTACTACCGGTGCGATGTGAGCGACAAGGCGCAGGTCGCGAGGGTCGCGGCGGAGATTGAGAAGGATGTGAGCAACCGCCCCTGAGAGTCCCTCGTGCGCTTCCACCCGCTGATGAAGGTGAACAGCTCGGCACGCCAACCGTCCTCATCAACAACGCCGCCGTCGTCGTGGGCAAGTCCTTTCTCGACCTCACCCTCGACGACATCGACGCCAGCCTCGCCACCAACCTCCTCGGCCCCTTCTACTGCCTCAAGGCCTTCCTGCCCGCCATCCTGCGCTCCGGCCGCGGCGGCACCGTCGTCAACGTCTCGTCCGTCATCGGGCACCTCGGCGCCGCGCAGCTGACCGACTACGCCGCCGCCAAGGCCGGCCTCACGGCGCTGCACCGCTCGCTGTCGGCCGAGCTGCGCGAGTCGCACCCGCAGATCCGCACCGTGCTCGTCACGCCGGGCCAGCTGAGCACGCCGCTCTTCTACGGCGTGCAGACGCCCAACAGCTTTTTCGCGCCGGTCGTGGAGCCCGTGGACGTGGCCAAGGAGGTCATCGCGGCGATTGACGGCGGGACTGGCGTGACGACGGGCATGCCGCTGTATGCGCGGTGGGTGGACTGGTATAACGTGCTGCCCGTGGGGGTGCAGATGGTTGCGCGCAAGGTGTCGGGCATTGATAGGGGGATGAGGACGTTTATTGGGAGGAAGGGCGCGGGCAAGGAGGCCGCGGGCAAGGAGGCCGCGGGCAAGGAGGGCGCGGGCAAGGCTACGTAGCGGCGCTGGCGTCGCGAAGCGTACCTAGCATGTTGGAAGGAACCGGATGTTTCTGAGGTGTCAATGGCTCTGTAATCATATAGGACATGGCTGGCTAACGCCCCAGGTTCTGTTGTCATAGACTCATAATAATGTACATTGCCGCCAACGGCCAGCACCCAATGCAAATCAACCATCCAACTTGACGACATCTCCCGACGGCGGCGCTGGCCTAGCAATAATAGGGAAACCCCTGCCGCGGCCCGCAAACGTAAGCTTTGCGTCATTGACTGCATCGCCGACGAGCAGAGTCGGCACCTCGATAGAGTCTGTGTCTTTTGTGCTGGGACTGGTGCGGTAGCCCTCGGATGAGCCCCACGAGAGGAGCCTGCCATCGGCGGTAATGGCGAAGGAGCTGCCCGTCCTCACGGCGTCCCCGTGAGAGAACCCGCCCCTCCTCCGAGCAAGGCACTCCGCTCTCTCTTCTCTCTCTTGACACGAGGCCTACTGTGTTGCGCTTCGACAATAGGCAATGGCTGTTCATCGCGCCGCGACGCTGCACACATGACTACATCATCTCAACAGGCGTTCAAGTCGGCAGAATCGGCTATCCAGGGTCGGAATTAATATTGATTTGTATTTTAGCGTTCGGCCTGTGAGGTCTTGTCCAATGGAGAAAATGAAACACAGATGGGTGCGAAGCAAAGGCTGCCTTGATGTTTGAAGTCGACGGTAATGTATGTACTAGCGGAGCAGGGGTTCGGTAGGTGTCTTAAAGTGAAGCTACAGTGGCTCTGACCCACCCGGACAGGCAGCTCCGGATTGGCGTGAGGTATGGCTGCAGACCCCCTGCGTGGTGGCAGCGGCATCCAGGGGATCCAGATCAAGGCGAGACAACTGAAGGCGTTCTTGCCATGGGCGCCCGCAAAGAGCCAATGAGGGAACCGCCAGGCTGCCCCAGGCTGCTGGGCGAGTAGTATGGGGGACGGGGGCAACAGGCCCGTGCCGTCATCCTGCGGGGGTCCAAATTGGATTGCGGTTGGCCCTCATGTTCTGCTTGCGGCCTTTGGATACTATTACGAAGCACGGGCGTGATACACCTTGCCAACGACGGACCGAACCGGGCGTGTTCGTTCGCGATAGGGCTATCGCGGCCGTTTGGCATCGGTGGTCTCGGGGCCGCTCCGGGTTGCCCTCGAGCCCTGTTCCGGGCATTCACTGCTGGTGCAACGTCGGGTTGTTTGTATGTAACAGCAGACGCAGGGGAAAAGCCACCCAACTGTCAACGGCGCTGGGTGGCCGTTGGGACAGGGGCGACACAGAGTTGGCCTGGCCTGCCTGGGCCACTGAAGCTCTGCTCCGAGGACCTGTTCGACCTTCCTTGTTTGGCACCAATGAGCGCTCCAGTAGCCCGTGTTGGGCTTCATCCCGTCATTCCCATGTCATTCGGCAGGGGATTTGCCCATCTGGGGCGCTGCCAAGTGGGAGGATCCTCCCTGTGGCGCGTTCGAGTGCTGTACGAGGTGGGAAGCACCGGGTATTACGCCGTCGACGACGCTCGTACCTGTATTTAATCGCGGCGGCAGCCGTGGCCAGCGTGCAACCGCCGTGGCGGCTTCCTCTCACGGGGCCGAGCTGCAACTGCCGTTTGTCACGCCGTCGATGCCGACGTGTCACATCGACTCGTCGTCCGCCCGTTTTCTCCTCACTTTTCATCTCACTTCTCCTGCTATGATCCATTGAGAGGCCGAGCCGAGATTGTGCGATTTTGAAGGCGACTGACTCGCGTGCTTTCTGCCTCTCGGGCGTTTTGCTCGAGCAACTTCTTGGAGTCGCTCTCGCTCCTCACTGTCCGACTCGAAACAGGCGCCGCTGGCAGCATCGGCCTTTCTCTTTGCACTCGACAGACTTTGCATTCGACCCCGAAAACGCTGTACTGATCGACTCCCACTGGTCCAGCCGTCGAGACATCGCAAGATGTTGCGGACCGCCCTCTACGCGGCCATTTCTGGCCTGGCTGCTTCGGCCGCGGCTCTCGACGCCGTCGAGGCCTATGGCAACAAGTTCTTTAACAAGGACGGATCGCAATTCTTTATTAAAGGTTCGTTGATCGCCCTCCTCGACGCATCGTGTGGTGCTGACCCCGGCAGGTGTTGCGTATCAGCTCCGCCCAGAAGATCCCCTCGTCGACACCAACCAGTGCACGCTGGACGCCAGCCTCATGAAGGACCTTGGTGCCAATACGATTCGAGTGTATCATGTTGACGCTGCCTCTAACCACGACGGCTGCATGAAGGCCCTGGCCGACGCCGGCATCTATCTCCTCGTCGACATGGACACCTTTGGCACTTACATTGAGCCGGTAAGAGACCCGTCCCATGCTCTCAGTTCCGGCCATTGACTTGAGTGAACCTGCAGGGCAACCTGTTCTGGAACGCTACTCAGTACGACAAGTACACCAAGGTCATGGATACCTTCGAAAGGTACGACAATGTCTTGGGGTTCTTCATCGGCAACGAAAACATTGCCAAAAAGGATTCCTCCCCCGCAGCCCCCTTTCTCAAGGCCGCTGCTCGTGACATGAAGGCATACCGCGACAAGAAGGGCTACCGCAAGATCCCCGTCGGGTACTCTGCCGCCGACATCAAGGAGCTCCGCCCCATGTTGCAAGACTACCTCACTTGCGGCGGCAAGTCGTCCGACAACATCGACTTCTTTGGCCTCAACTCGTACTCGTGGTGTGACCCGAGCACATACAAAGAGTCCACGTACGACCAGCTTCAACTGTACGCAACGAATTTCCCCGTTCCCATCTTCTTCACCGAAACCGGCTGCATCGTCCCTGGGCCTCGCAAATGGGACGATCAGGACGCCATCTTCGGCAAGCCCATGGTCGACGACTGGAGCGGTGCAATCGTGTACGAATGGATCCAGGAGGGAAACGGCTACGGCATCATCACCTACGGGCCTCCCGTCAAGGACGTGTCCCAGAATGATGAAAACGTGGTTGACGGCTTCCTCCGCAAAGGCACACCGATCCCCAAAAGCCCAGACTTTGACAATCTCAAGACGAAGTGGGCTAGCATCCACCCGACTGGTGTCAAGAAGGCCGATTATGATCCCAAGGGCGTGTCGACGCGTGCATGCCCTACGTCCACTGCAGGCGGCTGGTGGCAGGTTAATGGCAATGTCAAGCTGCCCGCTCTAGGCGAAACCCACAGCGGTACCTACACCACGGCATCGAGTGCCACGTCGGATCCCAGTGCCGACCCCAGCTCAAGCCAGGCGCCCAAGGCGACGGAAAGCCGCAAGGGTGGTGGCGACGGTGGCAGTGCAGCGTCTTCTGACAGGCGGCTGACGATTGTCGGTGCCAGTCTAGCGGCAATTGTGCTTTCTCTTGCTATCCTGCTGTAGGGTCTGGCGTTGTGTTGGTGTCTCATCAGTGGCCTCCCTCCAGATACCCCTTTTATGCCCCTTTTCTTGTTCATTGTCTGCAGCATGCACTATTTTCATGAGACATTCTTGGCACATATAATACCACATACATTTATGTAGAGGATTACTATTTGCACAGCCGAAAATCTCTATTTGTACAGCCGTTCCATTTTTCTGCCCCGCCCTCCCCGCAGCCAAGCCGCGCCACCAAATTTTAGTGCAATCG
>LFRF01000002.1:796029-829885 GCA_001189435.1 Tolypocladium ophioglossoides CBS 100239 | reverse complement strand
AGCCTGGAAATATAGTGCGAAGTGCCACATGGAATGCCATACAATGCTGGTCCTGGTACTCCGTACATTCAGAGGTGCACTTTCTTTTGGGCTCTGCATTCGTAGCTAGCTAGTATATACATTTGGTGGTGGCCATTAGGGCCTACATAATCGGCACGGGTACCGTGCAATCTTACAGTCTCTTTCACGTCCTCTCATGTCCTCCCTTTCACGTCCTGTCACGTCCATTTCACGTCCTTTTCACGTCCTGTCACGTCCCTTTCACGTCCTGTCACGTCCCTTTCACGTCCTGTCACTTCCCTTTATCGCCGCCCTTCCACGCGTCACGACCGATCTGGGCAAGGATTACAACGAATCGACATGGCTTCGCCGGTGAAGGGAAAACGCAAGTCTCTGGATGATTTATTCACCGGCTTAGAGATTCCAACCGCATCGTCCACTACGCCGCCTTCTAGTCCGACAAAGCGAGGCAAGATGGCCAAAGTCTCCGTGACACCATCTCAAAAGGATGGCCGTCGATGTCGCGGAGTATCGCGGAACAGGAACAGGTTTCCATGACTATACACGCCGATGACATCTACCGTCAATATGCCCAAGATCAAGACCCGCAGAAGCTGTTCGAGAAGGTGGCACATTGGATCTCAGCGATTCAGCTCACAAGCTCGACGACTAGCAGCAGGAAGTGATCAACAGGGAAGTCCATGAGGCAATGGTGAGGGCTATCTTTGGAAGCAACATGATTGAGCGGGCGGGGTTAGGCTGGGATATCACGGTCCTGCTATGTCGCCAGATCTTCGCCGGCGAGGATATTGGAGAAATTCTTGAGCGGGATGGTACCTACCAAGATGCCCTGCTTGAGCTTTATCACAAGCAGCCGGGTCTTAGGGATATGCCCGCTCAGTACGTTCTACGAGGTCGAAACGTGATCGTACAGCACGCCAAGGCCTTCCAGCATATCATCCACGCCTTCGTTACCGAGAAGAAGGACCTCACGGAAGATCTTATTAAGGAAACACACCGCATCCTGACAAGAGGCTTTCCGATCGTCGAGGCAGGCCGCCCAGAAGTACCGCCGGAGGAGTACGGGGGCATCTACCGAACCGTTGTTGTTGGCGCCGGTTCGACCAACTTCACAGTCCCCAAGTTCGTCCCGGCCAAGATGAAGGAGATGTGCGACACCCTCAAGCAAGAACTCGTCACCGCAGAGCTGCAAGGGGCTATTGATCCCTTCTCCATTGCGGCGAAGTACTCTATGGAGTTCGTGCAGGTCCACCCCTTCCAGGACGGCAACGGGAGAATGTGCCGCATGATACTTAACACTATCCTCTGTCGGTACGCTGGTGTCGTCATTCCGATCGGCGAATAGGGTGATGAGAGGACCGAGTACATGAACATCAAGAAACGGGCCAGTCAGGATATGGAGGGACATGGCGAGTATGCTACCTTTGTCCTACAGAGAGCTGTCACGCGCCTTCGAGAGATGAAGAAAAAGCTGGCCAGGAAGAGCAAATAATGAGCGAGGCTTACACTAGGTCCGTCCGTATGTGGAGAGGTGTTGATGATACCCCGGAGTCGGTCATTTTACGGCTTGGTCCACGAGAGTGCGTATCGATTGGTAGACACATGACAATAAAGTGACAAGGAGCGCCGTGGAGTTCCTGCCATACGTGATAGGCAGCCTTGTTGCTCTTGCAAACCATTGTCGATTCGTAGCCGCCAGGTAAGTGCGGGCGTGGCAGAGGCAAAGGGTGGCCCAGCTTCAAACCGTCAGGCGCGCAGTCAGCACCAAACGCCATCACGGCCGCCAGTCCAATCCCAATTAAACAGTTGCAGGTTTCTAGGCCATTGCGCTGGATGTGTCAAAGTTGATGGGCTTCCAGCGCCCAGAGACTTTTCTTGCTGCATCCCGATCCCGATTCCCGAGTTGAGCCAGATGCGCCGCGTCGAGCGTTGAGCTGACTAAGGCACGTCTGCAGCAAACCTTGCTTGTTGATGGCGTCGTCGAGCCGCTGCAGCGGCAGCGTCCAACAGCTCTGATTCGAGAGCATTGTTCAGTCGATAACAAGAGGGCGTACGTGTCAAGGGGACAATAGGCCAATGAAACAGCTGATGGTTCACCTCGCCAGTCGCCGCCAACCTCCAACGACGACAACCGCCGCCGCTATTTTGAAATTCGCCATGGACAATAAATTTCAGTGGCAAATGCTGTGAGGATTGTGTATCTCGAGCGGCAGATTTTTGGGGCACGATATAAGGGCAGCGGGCGACTGACTCAGCAAATTTTCTCCGACCGCCGGCCGCTATCTCGACCGACCCAGCTGTCAGCCACGCGCGCCGCATTTCTCGTTGCGATATGCCCTCGCATGTGCTCGCAGCAGTGGTCATCGAGGCAATTGGCATCATGGCCGAGCCGGCGCACACCGAGGTTGGCGCTGCCGTCCCGGCACCAGGTACGTTGGGGCGGGCTTCCCCTTGGTTGGCTGGCGCCGCCGCGCTGTGGACTGACTGGCCTTTGCGACAATGCCTGTGTCGGGCGCAAGGGGGCGATTGCAGGCGCGGTGTTGCTGACTGGCGGCTGCTTAGGTATCAAGCAAGAGCATGAGCCGACCGGGTTGGAGGGACTCGACTTCAACCTGTCTCCCGAGTTCGCGTCCAAGCGACCGTACGAGGACATGGGCGGCGGCGCAAACGAAAGCCCCGAGGCGAAGCGGTCCAGGACGGAGAATCAGGCCGAGGAGGACTCGCTCGAGGACGGGCTGGCGCTGCTCGTCCAGAACGCGCTGTCCAACGTGGGCGATCTGGTGGACCAGTTCAACGGCACGCCAGACGTCCCGGCGACAACGCCGGAGCCGATGGAGGTGGACAGCTCGACGGCCCCCGAGACGGCCCCCGAGCCGGCCAGGGAACCGGCGACGTTCTTCGCCGAGCCGCAGCAGTACATTCGCGACGTGAATATCCATGCGCTGGGCAATCTGGTACGTCACGCGTCCTCGGTGTCATTGGGTTGGCTGCTAACAGGTCCGCCACTGCAGGCGCTATCATTGCTGCTCATATTGGTGCAGCTGCCGCTGGACGAGACGATGAAGCTAATAAAGAATGGCGAATCTGGTCACGGGCGCGCATATCGCCAATTAAAACAGTCTCTCGAGCAAGTCAGACTGCTCTATACGTCGAAGCCGGTCCTGTCATCAGACGAGCTGGGAGTTCACGAAGACGAATCGCGCACCATGCTGGACCTCGCCAACCTGGCACAACTCGGGTTATGGTTAGTCGACGGAACCCCTAGCTCACTAAATGACGCCGACGAAAACTTCCTCTCCATGTTCAACTGCCAGGTCTCCGACCTGCCCGATGGAATGACCGAGCTGTACCTCGGCATCATGACACAACGCGCCGTGGAGACGCTCGTCAAGAAGGAGTCAGAGAAGCCGCCAGAGGAGGTGCTGGGAGAGGTATTGATGTCAGGGCTGGAGGACAGGTTACGCGGGCAACATGGGGGCGACAAGCTGACCTCTGCTGACCAAAGCTTCGTCTCCTCTGTCCAATCTCGAAAACAAACGCTCCAAGGGGAGGCCAAGGCGCAGGCGGAACCAAGTGTGTTGACTCGTCCATGTACCCACAGCTCCAAGGCTAACCGTTTCCTAGCTGGCCTGCGAGAAAAGCACCCCTTGGAGGAGCTATTACGCATCTTCGTGGCATACGTCAAAGGGCGGCTCAACTCAGCGTCGGAGCTGGGCAACAAGTTTGACGTTCCTATACAGCTTAGCGACGAGTCGACCCCCGTGGAGCCGGAGGTGGACGAAGGGGGCGACGGCGACCTCGACCTGGATGATCTCTCGTCCTTCTTCGAGAAGACGGCATCCGGCCTGGTCCAGAACGCCTTGGCTGGGTTGATAGAGGAATCGGCCGCGGACCCGACGTTGGAAGGCGGCGAACCCTCTGCGGAGCATACCAATGGCGAGACCAAGACGGACGATGCACCCGCCCAGACGAACGGCAAGATCGACCTCATGACCGATTACAAGGAGCTGGAGGCACTGGTGGATGAGAGCACCTCCAACTATGTCAAGACAACTCTGCACGGGCTCTCGCCAGTTCCATATCAGCCGACGGTGCCCCAAAGTACCAGTGAGTATCATTTGCCTCCAAACGCCCAGACTTGCGCTAATGCCAAGCAGCCGAGAGCATGGCTGCCCAGCTGCCGTATCTGCACCAGCTGCAGCAGCACCAGGCCCAGCATCCTTACTACACAACCTATGCACAACCTGCACCAGAACCACAAGCTCAGCCACCGGCACCTGGCGAGAACCTACCGCCGAACCAGACCTTTCCCAGCGCCATCCTGTATGACAAGGCTCGCCAAGCAGCTCTGTCCAAGTCGTCGGCCCATACGAGGAGAGAGGGCCTCCACTCGACGCGCCGGCCCTGGACCCAGGAAGAAGAAAAGGCCCTCATGGCAGGGCTGGACATGGTCAAGGGCCCGCACTGGAGCCAGATTCTGACCTACTTTGGACAGAACGGCACTATTTCCGACATTCTCAAGGACCGGACACAGGTCCAGCTAAAGGACAAGGCGCGAAATCTCAAATTGTTCTTCCTCAAGACAAACTCGGAGATGCCCTTCTACTTGCAGGCTGTCACTGGCGAGCTCAAGACAAGAGCGCCCACCCAGGCTGCCAGGAAGGAGGCGGAGGAGCGGGCGAGGATGAACTCGGAGGAGGACCAGGCGAAGCTGCAGGGTATCATGGCGCTGGCCGGCGGGCTGCAGCATCCGCCACAGCAAGGGAAGGGGTCCGGGAGCCCTGCAGCGGGCATGGGAACCGGCGTGGTGACGCCGGCTCAGGCGGCGAGCGCTGCTCAAGCTGCCTCGTCGACACAGCACAGCACAGTCGCCAGCCAGGGTAACGTATCCACGCAGCACACAGCACCAGCGACGATGCAGAGGACCATGGGTACGCCAACGGCTCAAGCGGCCAGGCCGGGGGCCCAGGCGACAACGCAACAAGTGCTACAAGCCATGCCACAGGCTCCTCCGAGACCGCAGGCACAACTGCCTCCCAGGTCACAGACGCAGCAGCACGGACAGTCCCAGGCGCAGGGACACCAGCAGCATCACTACCAACCACAGCCACAACAACCACAGCAGCAGCAGCAGCAGCAGCAGCAGCAGAGCCCCCTTGTGCGGTCTCCCGCTACGGCACCAGGGCCGCAGGGCCGTGCCCCGGAGTCCCTAGCCCAACAAGCCCAGCATGCTCCCAGCTGGCCGCTAAGCATGCCAACAGCTCAGCAGCCTCGGGCTGCGTCGACCGTCGCCACGACTACGAACACGACCACACCTACGCAACCACAACCACAACCACAACCACAAACGCAGGCTCAACCGCAACCGCACCAGCTACACGATTCACCACCAGCGCCCGCACATCCCTCTCAGTCACCTCATTCTCATCCATCGTCCTCAGCCGCGACGCCGGGGCAGTCGGCCCTTGCCACTCCAGCAGTGGAGGCACCAAGGCCGCAGGGCGAGACACAGCACGACGACAATGCCGCGGAGGCGGCGCTGCTTGAGGGCCTCCAGGCTGCCGTAGCACAAAGCCTTTCATGATCCGCCTCAATGCTTGGCACGGGATGAGGTGTGACGGACACAGAAGCCTCCGTCAGACATGCTGGGGTGTGCTACTTGGCGGCGACTTTGACTTTGACATGCATCCCGTACGACTTATGAAGAGACCAAGTAGGAACAGCTGGCTGGTCTCCCAGGACGTTGACGTTTCTTCAGGCGCAAACGGAGGTAATCGGCCCTGTCGGCCTTGCATCTTTTATAGAAATAGGAGGCTTGGAACGGCGGCAAGCAACGTGCTTTTTCGCGGATATGATACCACGGAGTGAGGGAAAACATTCCCAGGATTTAACAAGCGATTTGTTAGGCAACGGCTAGACAAGAGAAACCTTGGCGACTCGGAGACGTGTCCCTGAGCGACGACACAAAACAGTGGTGTCCGCCCCGTGCCGCGACTCCATGTGACGATTCTGTCCGAAGCGAAGGCAGAAGCCAGGCTGCAGTGTGCCACAGACCAGGTCGGGCATTTACAGGTGCTACWTGTCTACATGTCTACATGTACCGTCCCATCGTCACGCCCTCGGCGAGGGTGGCCGTGAAGCAGTGATGAGAGAGCGAGCTGCCGGTGTCCGGGGGATCTGAGACTGAAGAGCGGCCGTATCTGTCCGCGGGGGGCCTTGCTTCCGCCACGTCTCCTCGATGACTCCCGAGGTGAGTGAATGACTGGTGCGGGCGGCGGGCCAGTGCAGAGGGGAGAGATTGCTTCGTGGTACGAGTATGCGGTTCCCCGGCGGCGTGGACGGTGGACGGTGGACGGTGGATGTGGATGTCTGGTGCCCACGGCACTTCTCCTATAAACTCGCGTTTCCCAACCTGGTCTCCAGTTTCCGCTGCTCCTATAAACTGGCGTTTCCCAACTGGTCCCCAGTTTCCGCTGTGGCGAGACCGACGCTTTCGAAACTCTGAAGCGGGAAACGGCAAGGGACAGGCAAGTATGGCCTTGGCCTCCAAGTTGCGACAGTATCAAGTCAACCCCGTGGGAGTCTGGCACGGCCGCTGCAACGTCACTGCGTGCAACAGAGAGAGCGATACCCTCACGCAGAGAGGGAGCGGGATATTCCACGAGTCTTTGTACTGCGGGAACCATTCCTGCCTCTTCAAGACGCCGGACGCCACGCCGTGTCCGCATCCGAGGGGGCGGCGCGGTGCCTTTTGCGACGAGCGTGAGTTTCCTGGTCTATCTTGCGTCGGCACGAGGCACCGGCTCACWCACTCATGGACGGGCCAGACATGAGGTGTGCGGCGAGGGCGGGAGGTGTGTGGTGTAAACAGGACGTGAGGGAGGGCAGGGCCAATCTGTACAGATACTGCTCCCAGTTCCGTGAGTATCATGCCTTGCCGCAGGCCAACGGAGCCGAAAGGATGCATGCGCGTCTAACGCCCGCTCAGACAACTGCATCGAAGAGGGCTGCACCAACCAGCGGGACAGCAGAGACTTCCTCCGCTGCGCCGACCACCGCTGCCAGCACCGCGGCTGCACGCGTCCCAAGGGCCGCAGCGGCTACTGCGACGACCACAGCTGCGAGCACCGCGACTGCATGGCCTCTGTGCCCGGCGGCGGCGGCGTCCACGGCGACCCGGGCCGCTTCTGCAGCCGGCACCGGCCGTGCCAGCACCGGGGCTGCGAGCGGCCGTGCCACGTCGGCGACAGCGGCGTCACGGCGCCCTTCTGCGGCGCGCACGCCTGCGCGGCCGACGACTGTGACCAGCCGCGCGGCATGGGGCGGTACTGCCAGGTGCATACGTGCGCCGATGGGAGGTGCGCCGAGGCGCTGGCGCTGGGGAGCAACTTCTGCCGCCAGCACACGTGCAAGGAGGAGGGCTGCCGCGAGAAGACGGAGCTGGTCAACTACTGCAAGACGCATGAATGCACGTCCGAGGACTGCGCGGCGAGGGCGGTGCGGAACAGGAGGTGCGGCGTCCACCAGCGGGCTGCGGAGATGCATGGTGGCTTTTATGAGATGCCGGATGCGCCGTCGATGCCCAGACGGGGGCCTGAACAAGGTGAGTTGCCTGCTGCTTGCCTGCTTGCCTGCTTGCCTGCTTGCCTGCCTCCGGGAGACGCGTGGTGGCGGGCGCAGAGACTGACGACGGCTTCCCCTTAGACGCGCCCATCGCATGCCGCTACCAGGACCTCGACGCGCTCTGCTCGCGACAGCCTCGCCTCAACTCGGCCTACTGCACGCAGCACAGCTGCGCGGCGCGCCCCTGCCCGCAGGCGCAGCTGTACTTCTCGGCCTACTGCGAGGCCCACAAGTGCGCCGTCGTCGAGTGCCCCGACGCGCCGAGCCGCGGCCGGTTCTGCGAGCGGCACGGGTGCCGGCACGGCGACGGCGGCTGTGGGGGCCGGGCGCGCGAGGCCGCGCCCGTGTGTCTGCGGCACCGGCGGTGTCGCTGGATGGGCTGCTCGCGCACCGTGGGCGACGAGGGCGTGGAGGGCCTCTGTGCGAGGCATCGCGAGGCGAATCGGGCGCCCTTGGGGCCGGGGGGCGGGAT
The DNA here is from genome assembly GCA_001189435.1 of Tolypocladium ophioglossoides CBS 100239. Lineage (NCBI taxonomy): Eukaryota > Fungi > Ascomycota > Sordariomycetes > Hypocreales > Ophiocordycipitaceae > Tolypocladium > Tolypocladium ophioglossoides. The sequence continues at coordinate 821,769 of LFRF01000002.1, read as the reverse complement.
GGGGAGCCCGCCGTTTGGCTGGAGCATGTCGGGGCAGTATGCGCAGGGGCATCAGGAATATGCGCAGGGGTATCAGGGGCAGTATCCGGAGGGATATCCGGGGCAGTATCCGGAGGGATATCCGGGGCAGTATCCGCAGGGATATCCGGGGCAGTATCCGCAGGGATATCCGGGGCAGTATCCGGAGGGATATCCGGGGCAGTGTCCGGAGGGATATCAGGGGCAGTATCCGCAGGGATATCAGGGGCAGTATCCGCAGGGATATCAGGGGCAGTGTCCGCAGGGATATCAGGGGCAGTATCCCCGTAGGTATGGATGCCAGTGAGTTTGTGAGTTGGCATGGCTCTCGGATGGAACAGAAGCGCAGAAAGGAATAAAAATTGGCAATTCGAAGACACTGCGTTCGTTGATAGTCACCAGAAAACGCCAGACATGTAGGAACCAGAAAATCGCCCAGACCGTCAGGCTCTCCTCCCGTGAACCCACCAACGCGGCCGCCTCTATACCGCCGCTTTTCTTATCCTCGCCACTGCAAACGGGATCTCACCTGTAGCCCGAAGCCAGGAGGTCGCCAAGAATGGCACACAGCTTCGCCTGGCATGTTGACCGGCCCGAGGTCAGGCGACGCCATCGTGGGTCAATCGTTGACGCGCAGACGTACGGAGAAAACCCCAAGACATGGTGCTTTGGGGCGGGAACAATGTGCGCGTTTCCACCTTGATATCCCGAGTAACTTGGCCCGCGGCGATGGGACGTTCCGCGAACCGTGGCAACGATGGCGCACTCCCATTCAGCAGTACGCGCAATACCCATCACATCACACACATGTCGCCTCTGCGAAGCACACGACCCTCGCACCAACCCGGCCGTTCTCAGAATCTGCCGCTCTCCAATACAAGAAACCCGAGTCGAGTTGCCGCGGCCGGTTGGATGGTTGGCCCGGCTCTTGGGGGGGATCGACGAGCGCTGGGAGGAGGCCTTGCTCCGTAACGTCGGCAGCTGTCATCTCCCATCGACTCAACAAGCTCAACAAGCCCGTTGGACCTTGGAGCGGCCCAACGTGGCAGGCCGACGCTCGAGCCCAATGGCGGGTTCCTGGCTGCGCGCAGGGGCCGTCCCGAGCTGCCCTGCCTTTGCAGTCGGCGGTTGGCCGCGGGCCTCGCCGGCGTGCTCTTATACCACTCCATACTCGTGCTCAACGTGCAACCAACACCGCAACCAACACCGCAACCAACACCAGCGAAACAACATGCAGTGCCGTCGCCCGTGTGTTGGCCGGCTTGCGACCCGCTCGGCGAGATGAACCTGCGTCGATGTGGAGACGAGTAGAGCCTCGAGTTGTGCCCAGATGCGAAGCCCCCGACTCGCGGGACACCGTGCAGAGGAAGCGGCAGAGGAAGCACGACGGCATCGTCACTCTCTGCCCAGGCCGCCCGCTGGGGACTTGCCCCCCCCCGGCTCGGCTCCCCGGGAGGCCTCGTCGCCGTGCCCCATGGTCAGGGGTTGCTCCCCAGCTTCGGCTCGAAGATGGCGCGGGAGCGGCAGTTTCTTGGACATGGGCCTGCTGCGCCAGTTTGGCTCTTCGGCTCGCGATCCGTGAGGACTTGCAGCGCGCGGAAGCAGGATAAGTAGAGGGCAGGCAAGACCCGCCTCGGCCGCCCACGTCTCCTCGTCTACAGCAACGTCTTCCGCGGCTTCTCCGCCACGCTCGACAAGGGCAGCCTCGATGCGCTCCGGGACCACCCCGATGTACGCCCCTGCCTGGGTCTGCCCCCGCGCGCGCCGCGCCCGACGGGGACGAGCGGGCTGACACGTTGTGCCAGGTCGAGTACGTCGAGCAGGACGGCAAGTTGCACGTCGCCGCCGTCGTCGAGCAGAGCAAGGCCCCCTGGGGCCTGGGCCGCATCTCGCACCGCGAACGGGGGCGCCGGCACGTACGTGTACGACGACAGCGCGGGCGAGGGCACTTGCGCGTACGTGCTCGACACGGGCATCGACGTCGCCCACCCGGTAAGCCCGGCCGGCCCACGAAGCGCACCCGGAGCGCGGCGGGCAACGGACAGACAGGGGCTGACCGCAGCGACAGGACTTTGGCGGCCGCGCGAGGCAGACCGCGACGCCATCGCCGCCCGGCCCAGCGGCACCGTCAACCTGCTGGCCTTTAACAACGTCTCGCGGTAGGGGGGGGGGCGTCAGGCGCAGAGTCGTGTTGTTCTTGGGTCCCCCTATTTGGGCGAATACATTGTTTTGATGCCCGGCCCCGGCTGCGGGTCCGACCACGCGGCGTCGAGATGCTGCGTCGACGTGCGTGTAAGTGGTGGTAGCAGCACCGGTGGAGTCCAACCGCACGGCACCGAGTCCAGGCCGCCGCCGCCGAAGCCACACAGCGCAGCAAGACACCCTCGTCGTAGCAAGACACCCTCGTAGCCATGACGTACGTGGGCGTCTCCCCGGGCCAGGCGGGGTCGCGGCGGCCGCCGCAACCGCCGTCTGCGCCGGCTCACGCTGCACCGCATCGCGGCCAATGGCGCGCGGCTGACGCATGCTGCCAACCTCAGCCCTCGGCTTCCCTCTCCTTTTCGTCGCCCCCATCGCTCGGAAAGCGCTCGACTACGGATCCTCGAGACGGCCGGATGAGGCAGCACCGCGGATTCGACACCTGGCCGGCGAGATGCTGAACCCGGGCGTTGTGTACATGCTTGTAAGTGCCGGCGCTGCCCATTGCGGCCCCCGACTGACGAGCTCCAGACGAGCGTCGTGCTCTTCGCCGTCGCAGTGTGCGTCCATCCCTCGCGATGCCCTCGTGCCCGCCCAGGCACCCGGCTAACACGCCCCCAGAGTCGTCCACTTCCACACCTCGCACCTCTCCCTCCCCCTCTGCTCCGTCGTCACCGCCCTCGCCGTCATCCTCCCCATCGCCGCCTTCGTCAACGCCTACGTCTACCCCAACCTGCTGCGCACCTCGCACGCCTGCGCCGACGACGCCCCGACGACGACGCTCCCCGCGCGCCTCGCCCCCGTCATCCTCCAGGGCCTGCAGGCCGTCGCCACCGCCGTCCTCGCCGCCTTGCTGCTCCAGGGCGTCGTGCCGTCCCCCGCGCTCGACTTCCGCCTCGAGCACCAGTGGGACACGCTCTTCGCCGCGCGCGACGGCCGGTCGATGCGCCTCGTGCAGGACACGTACCGCTGCTGTGGCCTGGATGCGCTGCATGACCGCGCGTACCCCTTTGGCGCCGCAGAGTCGTGCGCCGACCTCTACCGCCGGACCGAGCCGTGCATGGCGCCGTGGAGGAGCGCCATGCAGGCCACGTCTGCCGTCGACTTTGGCGTCGTGCTCGCTGTTGGGCTGATGCAGGTAGGCCGCCGGCCCACCCCTTGCTCCCTTCCTTCTCCCGGCCCACCCGCTGACCAGACCGCCAGATCCTGGGCCTTCTGATGATGAGAGAACGTACGGCGTGGTGGACGGCCCTGCGGACCCAAGGATGGAAGCAGGGCGAGCCCGCCGACGAGGAGACGGGTGCCCGTCAGCAGGCAACGCCAAACGGGTACGGCGCCGTGCGCGCCGTCGAGACAGGGCCGAGGGCCGCCGCCGACTGGAACACGTCCAACTACCAGTAGAGCTGGTTCCGCTGCGTGGGTTTCCGACTTGTACGCAACTGGCATTGAGCCACGTGCGTTTGGCGTTGCATCTTTCATATTATCTTGCTACTTCACCTCCTTCTCATCTCGAGCGCCTCTTTTCCGAGCGTAGCCAATGCACCCTCGTACGCCTTCACCCGCTCCTCGTCCATCTCTTCTATCCTGATCCGCTCGACCTTTTGTGCCCGCCTCACGCCCCGGCCCTTGGCAATCCTGCCCCAGAACCAGCCGCTCTCGTCGTCTCCAACCAGTGTCCACGCGCAGCCGCACCTTCCGGCACGCGCGGTACGGCCGACACGATGGACGTAACCCGCAACGCTGGCCGGCAGATCGTAGTTGATGACGTGACCCAATTTCGGAATATCGATACCGCGGGCGACGAGGTCCGAGGCGATGATGAGGCGAACGGGCGACGACGGCGTCGTAAAAGCCCGCAGCGTCTTGCCACGCATATGCGTAGCCGTCGTGGAAGTGAGAGTGCTGATGTGCGTGACCAAGGACCCGTCGAGCAGCGCGAGAAGCCGCGAGAGACGGAGAGCAGACTCGTTTGACTTGGTAAAGATGAGAGTGTGTGGTAGTTGCGCCTTTGGCGGGCTGGCGTCGGAAGCGGAACTTGTGTCTGAAGAGTCCGAGCTGCTGTCCGAATCTGAGCCATCATCTTGCTTCGACACTCTCCCGCCGTCGCCATTCACGGCCCCAGCGCTCATATGCTGGCCGCGGAGAAGATCAAGCAGATACAGAGGCTTGAGGTTTGCCTCGTGGACTCGGATAGCAAACTCCTTGAGCGACGCCGGAAGAGTGTGCTCAGCAATTTGAACCGCGCCGTCGTTCTCGAGCACCACGAGTTGCGGCCTCCGCAAAGCCAGCTGACCCAAGAGGCTCAGGTCCCTCGTCAACGTCGCACTGAGAACCACCTTGCGAACCCCAGAATACTCCATGTCGGAAAAGTCCCGGGCGCTGAACTTGTTGACCTGCAACTTTTCCAGCACCAGGTCTAGCCAGCCCTGGAAGCTCTGCGCCAGGATTTTATCGGCCTCATCCACGACGAGCCATCTAACGTAGTCGAGGCTGAAGCCTGGGGTTTGATCCATGTGCTCCACGAGCCGTCCAGGGGTGCAGATCAAGACGTCGACTCTAGACGAGAAATCCACTACCTGGCCTTCCCAGGCGCCGAGTCGAGGGTCCCGCTCTTCTGCGTCGAAATCGAATATGTCATCCACATCAGCCGACGTCCCATTCTGTGCGCGTTGCTGCCGCTTTTGTTCCTGTATCTCCTTGTAGGCCTCGGGGTCGTATCGCGACTCGCTCTCCATCAATGTTTCATGTTCGCTTTTGATCGATTGGCTGCCTATCGCCGTGCCGATCCGGACTTTCTTTCGGTCCTCGCCGTCGTATGCCCTAGCGCAGACCTCAAAGACTTCCTGCGCTTGCTTCACCAATTCTCGCGGCGGCAGAACAACAAGAGCTCGCAGTCTCGTCACAACACCCTGGCTTATATCTCGCACGATGGGCAGCGCATAAGCCAATGTCTTTCCTGAGCCTGTGGCGGCAGATATGAGCACGTCTCCTGGACGGCTCTTGCTCGTGGGCAGCAACAACGGTATCGCAGCTGTCTGGACGGCAAACGCTTCTGCGAATCCTCTCTGCTTCAGGATGCGGGCCGGTTTTGGCGGGATTCCAAGGTCCTTGAAGGATGCTCGCGTATCTTGAGAAACACGAATAGGGTTCGCTAGCCAGGGTGGAAGCGTATCATATGTGGGCTTCGACTCGTCCTCTGCAACAACAGCCGGCTGCGGCAGCGGTTCCAAGCCATGCAATTCGGTCGGCTCCTCGTCGGATTCAGCCTGGTTGTCCTGTGCTGCCTCTCCCGCCAGTTTCAAGGACTTTGTCTTGCGCTCGAGAATTGCCTTGTGGCGCAAGTCCTCCTGCTCCAGCACCAGGCCGTTCTCGGCCGCTTCATCCTCTTCTGTCCTCTTCTTCTTTTTCTCCTTCTTTCTCTTCTTTTCCTTTATGCCTCCCGGTTCCGGAACAGGGGCAACCTCAGCGTCCTCGGCAGTCTCATTTGCATCAACCATGGAGACGTCCTTGTCCTCCGCCTCCGGTATTCTTTCGGCAGCTTCGGCGTCGGGCTCCCTATGTTTTGATTTCTCCTTGCACTTTTTCTTGTCCGGCTTTCTGTCCTGTTCGACCTCCATTGTTGTGTCTGAAGGCTCGGGCTCGGCTGAGTCCGGCTCAGGATCAGGCAATTCATCCTCGGAGGAGTCCGAATCGTCCGAGTCGGCCCTGGTCCTCTGCTTCCTCTTCCTTCTGTTCTTCTTTTTCTTTGCACCGGCATCTTGCTGCCCTGCTACCTCTTTCACGCCATTTGGCTCCTCTCCCTTCTTGGACTTTTTGCTTCCGGGTTGGCGAGGCTCGTGGGTGTCGTCGGCCGTCTCTCTCTTCCGCTTGGGCTTCGGCGGGCTGGGCTCGTCATTGAAGTACTGTATTGTCGCCGCCTCTTTGGGTTCCTTGGCAGGCTTGGATCCAGGCACGTAGCGAGCGTAACTGAAGCCATCCGCCGATGGTACGTTGGCTGGAGTTGGTGCAGCGGGAGCTGCAGCTGGAGCTCTGACTGCCCCAGGGGCATTGGGGCCCTTTGACGGAGGTATATACCTCGCATACATGGTTTCTGGGCCAATTGCTCTTCCACGGTGAGAAGAGAGTCCCGGAACGGCGTGTGGTGGAGAGGGAACTGTGGTTGCTGATGCTGGCAGAAGCTCGCTCCAAAATTTTAGGCGGTCGCGGGTCTTATCGCTGTTCTGCCACGCCCCACCGCCAGCCTTATCGGCCACCTCACCCCTGTCGGTCGACGAACTCCTACATCATCATCTTTAGTTACTTCATACTTCGTACTTCGTCCACGTCGGCATATATAAGAGGCTCACCACCACCATCTCACCCTCACACTTACGACACGGCGGATGAGATGCGGGGACCGCGCCCACGCAGCTGCGGCAACAGCAATTGGCCCATATAGACGCCCGCCCGCTCACGGCCCTGCGCCTCCCATCAACCCGCCACCATGAAGCGCCGCACGTACAACATCGCCATGGTCAGCGACTTCTTCTTCCCGCAGCCCGGCGGCGTCGAGTCGCACATCTACCAGCTCTCGAGCAAGCTCATCGACCGCGGGCACAAGGTCATCATCMTCACGCACGCACACGACGACCGCAAGGGCGTGCGTTACCTCAACAACGGCCTCAAGGTCTACCACGTCCCCTTCCTCGTCGTCTACCGCCACACCACCTTTCCCACCGTCTTCTCCTTCTTCCCCATGCTGCGCAACATCTGCATCCGCGAGCGCATCGAGATTGTCCACGGTCACGGCAGCCTGAGCAGTCTGTGCCATGAGGGTATCCTCCATGCGAGGACCATGGGCTTGCGGACCGTCTTTACCGATCACTCCCTCTTTGGCTTTGCGGACGCGGCGAGCATCTTGACCAACAAGCTGCTCAAGTTTAGCCTGAGCGATGTGGACCACAGCATTTGCGTGAGCCACACGTGGTGAGTGCTGCTCATATGACCCTCGCGTCACCAACACAACTTCTAACACCACATCAGCAAGGAAAACACCGTCCTCCGCGCATCCCTGGACCCCCTCATGGTTTCCGTCATCCCCAACGCCGTCGTCGCCGAAAACTTCCGGCCCCGGCACTACCCAGCCTCTCCCGGCACCGGCTTCGCCCCGGAACCGCCCCCCAACCGCCTCGGCCCCAACGACATGATCACCATCGTCGTCATCTCCCGCCTCTTCTACAACAAGGGCACCGACCTTCTCACCGCCGCCATCCCCCGCATCCTCGAGAACCACCCCAACACGCGCTTCATCATCGCCGGCTCGGGCCCCAAGGCTATCGACCTCGAGCAGATGATCGAGACGAATATCTTGCAGGACCGCGTCGAGATGCTCGGCCCCATCCGCCACGAGGATGTCCGCGACGTCATGATCCGCGGCCACATCTACCTTCACCCCTCCCGGACCGAGGCCTTCGGGACTGTCATAGTAGAGGCAGCCAGCTGCGGCCTGTACGTCGTCTGCACCCAGGTCGGCGGCATCCCCGAGGTCCTCCCCTCCCACATGACCACCTTTGCCAAGCCCGAGGAGGACGACCTCGTCCTCGCCACTGGCAAGGCCATCACCGCCGTCCGCGCCGGCAAGGTGCGCACTGACAAGTTCCACGACCAGGTCAAGAAGATGTACTCGTGGGCCAACGTCGCCCTCCGCACCGAGCGCGTCTACGACGGCATCACCGGCACCATCCCCGAGGAGGAGTTTTACGGCTTCGACACGGGCGGCTACAACGGCAGCCGCGTCCGCAACTTTGCCCTCATCGACCGCCTCAAGCGCTACTACGGCTGCGGCATATGGGCCGGCAAGCTGTTTTGCCTGTGCGTCGTCATCGACTACCTCTTCTTCCTCTTCCTCGAGTGGTGGTTCCCCCGCGAGAACATTGACATTTGCCCGGACTGGCCGCGCAAGACGCTTCCCGAGGACGCTAAAAAGGAAGGGCGGAGTAACCAGTCGAGCGGGTCCCACAGAGTGACGAAACTAGACTAAGAAATCCGTAATTGTTGTAATGATTGGAAAGAGACGGCGGGAGAGGACGGGTTGGTTCTTGGGGGCTCCACGGCGCTGGGCGTCATAAACAAGGATGGCGTTCAGGATTCTGAATAAAGCATGTTCCAGCCAGCATTAGACTAATATCACAACAATACCATTGTTCAAAACACAATTACAAAATGAGGTGATGTAATTATTCTTGCATAGCTTCATACTCGCACGCTATCCACGGGTCAAAAGTACAACGTAGTTCCAACACTCGGCCAGTCTTCAAAAGCCCGCTCGTCTCGACTGCAACTGCTCAGCCTCGTGTGCTGATGCGTCGCCTCTTCACGATACTAGCCGCCGTACCGCCGTCCCCCGCCAACTCATCCTCGTCCTCGGCAGTATCATCCGCCGGAGTCGCCACGCTGGCCTGGCGCGTGGCCGACAGTGGTGGCACACCACGCTCCTTTTCCGCACTGCGCAGGTCGCCCAGGAGCTTCTCGACCTCGACGAACATGCTCCGCGTATTCTTCACCACGCCGTTTTCGTCGAGGTGGTAGCCGACAATCTCTTCCTCCTCGTCCTGGGAGCGCTTCATGAACGTCGCGCCGGGGCCACGGTCCGGGTCCGGATTGTACATGATGGCATTGCAGAACATGTGGACGAGTTCCCGCTCCAGCTGGGCACTGTTGATGATACCCTTTGGCGGAACAAGATCCTCGGAAAGCGGCACCCACACGCTCGCCGTGCCGGGATCACCTCCAGGAAGACTGCTGGCCGCCTGGACCGCTGCCTTGTTGCCCTGTTTGATGGCAGAGCGGATCGATGTTATATCCTGCGGCTGCAGTACAATCTGGCGATAGTTGGGCGCATCCTTTTCACGAACTCCAGTCGCAAACATGTTGGCATCGCGGTGGCTCGAGATCTGGTCGAGCGCCGAAGATGACACTTTGGTGAAGCCTCGCGTCCACAACACGTGGCTTTGAGGTGCCGGTAGTTCCGGCGGTGTCTCCTGTCGCTTTCGTTTGGCGAGCCGTGAGGATACGCTGCCAGGGGTCGCCATAGGTGGCCGGCCATGCACACTCTCGTCCGCCGTCGTGTCCCCTGCATCATCGTGCGGCCGAGGAGTCAAGACTTCTTTCTTGATCTTAGTAGATAGTGTAGAATAGTCCATGGACAGCTCGTCTGTCTGCGATGCCACCGACTGGCTTCTTCTAGTCCCACTAACAGAAGGCGTAACACTCGTCCGAGTATTGCGAACTGGTCGGCTGCGTGTTCTGGGTGCGGTGAGTCTCTTTGTGCCAGTCTTGACCGTATCTGAAGCAATCGAGCCAGCTCGTGGAGGCGGGCTGACAGGTTCGTACGCGGGGCTTTCTGGTTCTATCACGATTGGACCTGGGGTTGACGGTGTCGATTGAGACGCCCATTTAGTCCCAAAGCCTCTAGAAATAGCCGCAGGCGTGGTTGATCTGGGAGTTTGCGGTGCCGCCACCGGGCTGAGTCGTCTAGCGGCAGGTGTCCCAGCGGCTTGCCGAATGATGTGTTCAGGGATGGCAGGCCGTGGGGGTTGGGTGGTATATGGCGAGGTATACGGCTTGTCGTTTTGGGAGGCGAGAGGTGCGGGGGAGGCGGATGGAGAAGGCCGTTGGCTTTGCTGGGCCGCAGGCTGGACCTGGGACCATCTTTGAGGGGCTACAATGGGTGCAGAGGCACCCTTCTGCGGCGCCGGGGATGCGGAAGCAATTGGTCGTGGAGCCTGTTGTTGGGCTTGCTGAGACTGCTGTGGCTGGATCGGCCGTCCAGGGGGAACAACAGGTGTTGTCGAAGGTGGCCAAACTTGCGGTGGCGTCGCCGTCCCAGCCGGCCGAGGAGAGCCAGGTTGCAACGGTGCAGCCAATTGACCAGTGGTCTGAGGAGGTACCAACACAGACTTGCCGGGAGGCGGAGGCGGACGAGGCTGCGACCCTGCACCAGGTGTCTGTACAGGGTGTTGGCCTTGAAGTTGCTGCCGCTGGTGTGGCTGTTGGCCCTTTTGTAAGCCAGCTGCATTTGGCGGAACGTTCTGTTGAAACGGTCCGATGACAGGCGTCTGACCCGCCTGTGGAGGCTGATATGGCTTTTCCCACTTCAATGCCCCAGCCGGTGTTATTGCTGCCTGTGGCGGTCCAGCAGCGTCCTTGGGCTTGTTGGCTGCGTCTGGTCGAGGCGAGATGGCCGGCTTCGGAGGCTGGGCAGGCGGCTGCAGTACACGCGACGCAGTCTGAGGTAGGCCTGGTGCAGGTTGCAGAACAGGACCGGGCGCATTCGCGGGTTTGGGCGGAGGCGACGGACGTACAGGCGGCGTCCCGGCTGGCAAATGGCTCGGCGGCACAACCGTGGGATGTGTGGCGGTTGAGGCCCCTGGCTTTGGCGGATAGACTGGCGTATTCGGAGTTGGTCCGCGCTTGATGGCGGCGGCTGCGCCTGGGGTCGGTACTGGCGACACGCTGGGAGCATGCGCTCCCCCGGCCGTCTTTGCATCGCGAGGAGCGAGCACCGGTGTGCCGCTTTGGCTCGCAGCCTTCGCAAGCCTCTCTTTTTCTGCCTTTTCGAGGATCTGGATGTCCCTCTGCACATTGGCGAACTTGCGCTCCTCCTCTCGAATCTGTCCGACGACGTGTTCTCGGTATCGGGAGTATAGTCGATCGACCAGCGCAGGAACCTTTTCAATGTGCTTGTGCGCGTCCTTCAACGACGGGAGAGGGGGGCTCCCCAGCTTCCTCTTCCGCGATCCTGGGGACGCCGACGCATCCGTGCCGTCCGGCCGTGCCTCGTCGCCCTTGACCTCCTCCCGCAGCAGCAGCAGGAACAGCTGCTGCAGTGCGTCCGGTGTCAGCCGCGCCGGGTCGTACGTGGCGCCGCTCTTGATGAGCGCATTGTTCTTGAGAAGCTCCGAGATGCGAACAAACGCTCCCGTGTCGACTCCATGCGCCAGCAATGACTGGAATAGGAACAACGACTCGAGGGGCGTGTAAGCCGCCGGTTGATTCATGCCCCACGGTCCACCTCGCCTGCGACCGAGGGGACCTTCGCGCGTCGCAAGGAGATGAAGAGGTGCCAGGGTCGCGGTCCCCTACGTCATTCCGAGGCCTCTAGACGCGTACTGGCAGCCGTGGTCAGAGCCTCCGAGACTTATGGCGCTGTTTTCGGGGATCTCATGAAATGGGTCGTGGATATTGAGGCTTCTCTTCGATGCGCCTTCGTGTCTGTTGGGCCGTGGTGTTTTTTTCTTGTTCGCAATCGTCTGGTCGGGAATCACGTGATTGGCGGACGGCTTGGAGGTGCAGACTGAGGGTGAAAAGGGAAGAATTCCAGGCCCGACGGAGAAGCTGGGCGACAGCGCCAAACACTGCTAAATCACGTGATACACCTGAGCCACCACAGCAACAGAGAGCATGCTCCTGGGGAGTAAACGACTGACCTTTTGAACTTGAACACATTAAGCACATTCACGGCAACGGGGAGAGCCGTCAAGAATAGCATGAAAAGTCTCCGAAGAGGCACCACTTTGAGGCACGTTGAGCGCCATCCGAAACGTGTAAGTGGCTAACCATAAACTCCAGACCCAGTGGTATCATATCGAACGTATAGCTCCGTGAGCGCCCTCCTTTCCCCCGAGGCAAGCTTTCTTAAGCTGCTCTTCCCATATAAGTGAACAATCCGTAACTCCATGAACCCAACCCAACCCCGTTGGACGACCGGCCCGAGGCCAAATATCGGCGGCGGCTAATAACACATGAAATCGAAAAGAATGTCAAGGTGATGATGAGGTCGACGTGTCGGCTGAGCTACGACGGCGTTCTTCGCTTGAGTTGCCATCGTCGCGCTCCTTCGGCTGATTCGTGAGCCGCAACTTTTCGTCGAGTAGTGTAACGAGTCTTTCCGAGTACTGATCTAAAAGTCCGCTCAAAACTGTTTCGTTCATCGCTTTGCTTCTGATTGCTCGGTCGCCGAGCGCTGCAGCGGTGAGCCGCAGCTCATGGTCCAGCTCGGTCAATGCATCCGCGGTGATAGGTTCTGCGGACGAGAGTTTCTTCCTGTAAGCTCGCAGGGTGCGACAGGCTTGTTCTGTCGCCATGTTCAATGTACCAAACCCGCGGAGGTTTGGTGTAGACTTCTTTCGGACCGTTATCCCCAGAGCCGGAAGAGAGGGAGTCCTAGTCACTCTTGATTTCGGGCTCGGTGGTGGACTGTCGGGCTGGTTTCCGTTTGACGGACGCCGTCGCGAGGGCGTATCCTCCATTATTGTGCTGTTGCTTGGACTTGCTTGCAAGGTCCCTGTTGGTGTTCGTGTGTTTGTAGAGCTAGCCCCGAGGTTCAGGCGAGATGATCGGCGCTGCAATGTCCGAGGCGGTGACCGACGACCTCCTGACGCGAGTGGTCTCTGGAATTCGGCCAGCTCTGCTTTGGATAGAACTCTCCTGAGTGTCGGTCGACCCAAAGTGGCTTCCTTCACCGGCGATGGATCCCTACTCATCAACCTCGGTGACGGATCATTCAGATCGAGCGTCCATATCATGATGGTCCCGTCCGATCCAACGCTCACAATTTTCCTCGTCCCGTCATCATCGTCAACCAAGCAAACACCATTGATGGCTTCTGTATGACCCCACTCCCGATCAAGAAACGTACCCGAGTTGGCGTCGTAAATTCTTACGGACTTAGCCGTGTTCGACGATCCTAGTAAGAAGTCAAGGTCCTTGGGCACCCACTGCCCGACTGATAGAGATTCAAGGACGGCAGACTCGACGCCCCCCTCATCCATGCATTTAAAGTGGCAGACCTGCCGTCCTGTGGTGAGATCAAACTGGCACACAGATCGGTCGAGCAGGGACACGAAAATTGTCCGGTTGTCCTGGCCCATGGCCATGGACGTGGGCGACGCTTTCAAAGACATGACTTTAGAAGGAATCGCCGCAAGAACATCTGGCTCGCCTTCTTTCGATACCAGATCATGGACCTGCAGCGTTCGATCCAAGGAGCACGTAACAACCTTGTCCTCTGTCGGGACGAGCACCTGGACAACCCTGGCGGCGAACTCGAGTGTCTGGAAGTGCTCAATATTTCCGCTCGAATTTCGGTGAAACAGCTGTGCTGTGCGGTCTCGCCCGCAACATGCCATGACGAATTTCGAGTCTTCCTCGAAGATGCTGACGCAGATGCAGTCGGACGAATGCGCCTTGGTGTCCAAAAGACAGTCCTTCGTCTCGACATCTATCACCTTTAAGATTCCCTGGCGATCAGCGGTGACCAGAAGCTTCCCGTTTCTGGTGGTTCGGGCACACGTGAGCTGATTCACCGGCTCCGACTCGCCATCGGGCTCAGCAGCGTCTATCGGGACTTCGATTGACGACTTGATTTGACCGTCCATGTCCCAGAAGGTGACATTGCCCGAGTACGACCATGTGACAAAGGCAGCATTGGCCTTGTTGGGCCTGCGAAGTGCGTGAATGCCCGCAATCGGCTCCCCGTGCCCTGGTATCGGGATGTGCGCAACGGCCTCGACCTGCTGGCCAGGCACAAAGTCAGGATTCCAGACGTCGATGGACTGTCTGGAGTCGATGGTCACCAGCTTGTCTGTCAGAAACCCCAGTGCGACTATGCCCCCTGACGCTTCCGTGGTAGTCAAGATGCTCTGTGCACAACCATCCAAGACGCCTCCCACGTCGAGCGTGGCGAAATGGCCGTCTTTACCTCCAACATAGGCAACATTGCCGCGAATGGTGATGGTCGTGACGGCAAAGTCGAGACTCAAGACTTTTACCAGCTTCATCTGCCTGTCATCGTCATCGAGGATGCACACGTCGCCCGTCTCCGTGCATATGATGAGTCTCTTGCCGTCAACAGCAGCGCATGTAAACGTCGCCTCCAACAAGTCGCCGAGGAGCATGTTGCGGCCCGGCAAGGGCCTCTGCGCCATGGGTGTCGTAGGAGTCGACTCATTCAAGAGCCTTTGCTTCATCGGGGAGATGGTCGGGCCCTCCTCGATCTTCCAGACCTTGACGTGTCGGAGTCCCAGGGTGATGAGGCTGTTACCCATCCACACCATATCCCTGATGTAGGATGTGCACCTGTTTTGCTGGAACAGCTTTGCTGCACCGGTGCGAGGGTCGATCTTCCAGACGTAGAGAAAGCCGTCGTTGGCGGCACCGAGGGATGCCAGATACTTGGAGTCGGGCGACCATGCGACGGCATTGACACCAAACGTGTGTTCGCTGATGGACACCAGCGGGGTATCTGAAGAGGCATCCTGGAGGCTGAAGATCAAGACTCGGGGAGCATAGCCCGTCTCACCCACGGCCAGATATTTGCCATCCCGACTCAGAGCAAGGCAGGTGGCCGCCTTGATCCGTTCTCGGCTCGTCCACGTCTTTGATCCTGGAGAGTCGGCCCAGTCTGAGGGGCTGTACTGGGATTCTCGGAAGTTGGGAGCCACCCTATTCCGGCTGTCGTTGGCCTTTGGCGTCGTAGCCGTCGGCGTTGAAGGGGCGTTCTGAGATGTCGTTACGGAGTAAACGGGCACGGCCGTGGGGCGCGCTCGGAAGAATCGTTGCGAGTAGTGCTGGCCCTCCACATCCACCGCCACGACGGCGCCACCCGCAATGTACGCAAACAGCGAGTTGACGGTGTCGAAGCCCGTCGGGGAGCTGCACGTCGTGCCGACGACTCTTTTGAGGGACAGGCGCGACTCTTGCATGGTCCGGCCACGCACTGGAGTCCTGGCCGGTCGAGGGAGAAACGGAGAATTGGACGGTGTCAGTTTGAGCCGGTTGTTGGACGGAGTAGCTGCCATTCTGCCGCCATTGACTCGCTCAGCGTCGCCGAGAAGCCGTCGTACGAGGGTATAAGGAGAGTTGGGGTATCATTGAGGTACGGGGGTGCGCAGGAAAACTCGGCGGAGGAAGGCAAGGCGAGGCGAGGCGAGGCGCATAAAAAAGGAAAACGGATGATTCAGGTCGAGCGCCTGACAGTCGGCCGCGGCGGACGTGGGAGCTGGAGAGAAGAAAACCGTAGATGTAAGTCAATGACTGGCCTCGCAGTGAAGGCGGAAAAGGCTGCGAGAGGGCAACAGGCCGTTAGCGAGGCACAGCGATACGCGAGAATGCAGAAGCAACCTTGAGGCACTCACAGTGATGGATAAGAGTAGAGKAAGAAGAAGAAAAACAAATAAAAATTGCAATCCAATTAGCCCACGAAGCCGAGGAGATGATGCGCTGAAGCTCGTCTGCAGGCTGGCGGAGAACGCACGAGAGCTTGGCGAGACGACGAGGACGCAGGCGGGCACGGCAAATTGCATGCAGATTCGCTCTTTGTTTTGGTCGCACGGCTCCCGTCCCGCACTGCAGCTGCAGCCGCGAGCTCTCCCGGGGCTGGTGGAGCCTGTTCACAGGGGCGCCCTGCGCTAGAGCGTTGTGGGCGCTGGCGCAAGACCAAACGAGCGCTGTGATTGGAGTTGGCTGGCCCGCGCTACGCCTATCAGGGGCCACCCTGGCTGCAGCTCGACCCCTGTTGCCGGGCCACCGCCGAGCTTGTTCAGTGGTTGAGCCGTCCAGCGCGGTGCCGCTTTTGAGAGCAGCGAGATTGCGATGCAAAGGGTGGCTTTGAGGCTGTTGTTTCGCAATGCTCGTGCTTTGCGTTGCAGGCCGCTCGGGTGTTTACGCAAGGGCAATGCAGCTGACCATCTTTGCTGTCGTTTCGTTTCAGCGAGCTGTTGGATGGGAAGCGACTCGCAATGCCCCGATCAGGTGTTAACACCGCGACAGCCACCGGACGATCGGGGAGAAGCCTGGAAATGACAACGATCTCGACGCGACGACATTGCCCATTGCCTTGCTTGCCTTGCATGTTCCCCAATTGAGCTGGATCAAAGGCCTCCGTCAGATATCAGCCTTTGAACAAGGATTCATCCAGCCTTGCTTGCGATGCTCTGGAGCTCAACCCGTGAGGAAACGAAATGCCTAACCCCCGTCGGTCCAAGAACCTTGACAGCTCCAGCCAGTGGAACCACCCGACAGGGAACAGACAAAAGCCTGGCCACTCGGCTTCGGCAGCGCTCCAGTAGCACAATGGGCCGAGCGCTGCGGTAAATGAGGATGCGTCGCCAGGGCCCCGGCCTCGTCACATCTCACGCTGCCGCCCGTGATGGTCACACGCGCTGCATCCGTGGTAATAATGGGCTCGCGGTTCGACGCGCAACGCAGGCACGGGCAGCAGGCAATTACCCGAAATGACATGGCTCTGTCACAGGCGTCTCGCGATTCGACGCGATAATACGAAGTACTACATGGATAGGGCCTTTGTCGATAAACCGTAGTCTCACGTGTCCCCTTTGGGCACCTCAGCTAACCTGTTCAGAGGAGGCTTGTGTGACAGCTTTTGCCTTCATTTCCCCCGGAGCAACCCCGGCAGCATGCCGTCACACTCTAGAGATGCTCTTGCCGTTCCCCTCATCTCCCCGTTGGCTGTACGAGTACCTACTACGTACTACGCTCTCGTAGTACGTATCGATACTCGTATCCCAGCAATGCCAAGGTGTGTAACATGGAGACAACGGTGAGCAGATGCTATTATTGGCATCGACGTCTCGGCGTCACATCTCATTGAGACATTCATGGAGCTCAACATTCGCGTCATTGTATGATAGATGTGATGCTCGTGCAAGGGCCTCGGAGCGCAACATCATGTATAATTCCGCCGCCTGTCAATTATCCAACTACATGGCCTCAACTCCGTCGCATCTTCAAACCGCAAGGCCCTCCTCAGACGCCTCGTCCCGCTCTAAACGCTCCAATCCGCTGCCAACCGCGCCATATACACGCAGCGGCACAGACACATCAAAGCTCTCGCACGCTAGATTCTCCATCGCCACCAGCACTAGTCCCCCCTTCTCGTCCTGTGAAATCTGCTCCAACAGCGGGTGCGGCGTCTGTAGCGCTCCGGGGATGGAAGCCTCGGTGCCATGATACGGAACCACAAACTCGACCCGGATCTTCCATTCAAAGCTGACGCCGCTCGTCACAAACTCTGGCGTGGCGGATATGGGTATCGTCGGGGTGAATACCACGCGTCGCGAGTATAGCGCTGCTTCCGAAGTCGCAACGTACACCTTCCTTGTGACTCGATGAATGCTCGATTCAGATCGCACAGCCAGCGACGAATCCACCTTTTCGGCCGTTTCTAGAGTCGCGTGTACTGCATAGCAGGGAATGTCGGCATCGGTAAAGTCAATGACCATCGTGGCCACTTCTCCCAGCCTGTAGGCGGGCCGCGTGAGCATGACCACGCCCACTCGCTGCCCGTTTCGTGCTATTTCGAATCGATTCGGGCTCTGCTGTCCCTCGGCAGCTAGGTTGCTCCTCATGATGGCAAGGTGGATGGCCTCTTTGGCGCTGCCGACCTCCTCAAATGTCGACGGCCGCCTTGATTTGCTGGTCTCAGTAGGTGATAGCAAGGCGCCGCCTACCTCGTCTCTCGGCCTCGTCACCAGCTCATCCACGTATGTGAGAAACTCCTTCATCGTCGCCGGCGAGTCGCACGGCGCCGTTTCTCCCTGTGCATTTTTGCCTTTTCCAAGGCTCTTCACCTCGGCCTCATCCCGCAATAAGATGTACGGGCTCATCAAGTCATGTCCGAGAATCTCACCATGACCGTTGACGCTGCCCAGGACACGGAACGGAATCTCGACTGAGCGAACCTGCTGCTCCTTGGCGCCGCCCGCTCGCTGGGTCCCAATCACGAGACTGTACGAGATCTTGACTGCTTTGCCCTTGTGGGTTGGTGGCAGTCCTCTGGGTAGCTTGAAGGAATATTCGAATGCCCGGCTCTCCCCTGGTGCCAGCTGCAGGTCGACGAACAAGATGGACTGTGGGGTGCTGAGAAGGGGCACAGACTTGGAGTTGGCAACGCCGCGCATCTCTTTGATGGTGCTCAGTTCTCCGCTGCCCCAGAAGTCCCCCAGGGAGTTGCTGATGTTCCCCCAACCAAAGCTCCGCAGGAGGCCACTCTCCCGCCTCGTCTGCTCCAACCCGATGACTCCTCCCCCTCGACCACCCACCGCCGCTCTCTTCYTGACCTGTTCAAATGGTCCCAGGCTGACCAGTGAGCCGTCCAAGGAGAAGGATCCTTGTAGTTGGGCATAACCCATCATTAGTGACTCTGGGGCCCTGGGCTGCTGCGGTACCATGCCTGAGCTTCTGCGCAAATGWGGAGGCCGCCCTTGGCCCCTCACCAGGGGGTGGGTCACATATTCCGATGCCAAAGTCTCCGACGAGTTGTTGCTCACAGAGTAAAACTCGCCGCTACTCCGTGGCGTCCCTCCGGGCACGCTTATGCTAGATAAGATCCGGGCGGCCGGTCGATCATTAGGGCTTTGTGTCTGGTCTTTCGGACGCAGCGTAAGGTTGTTGTGATCGTTAGACCCGGTCTGAGGGCTAAGCAAGCCGTCGGGGGTCGGCTTGTTCGGAGTCTGCCGCGGTTCGGGGGCTGGCGGGGGGACAGCTGGAAACCGAAACTCCGGCATAGCGTTGGAATACGTTCTGGGGGATCTCCGTTGTTCCCCTAGGCTCGCCGTGTTAAGGATAGTCGGCGGGCCAGTCATTCGTCCGAATCGGTCTGAGGGATAAGATGCGTTGAGCAACGGAGAGCTCGTATGCCTCTGGAAGAAAGTTGCTTGGAATCGGTTAGTTCATGATTGGAGAGGTAGCGTGGGGACTGTTACCTGACTGCGGCCCCGACGTCGGCACTGACTGTCCTCGAGGCGCGATCTGCAAGCTGGCCGCACGATTGTGGCCACGGCGCGGCCGCTGTGGCCTTGAGCTGTTCTCGTGTCGCTGAGTATGGTCGTCGACGAGGCTAGTAGACCCAATCGACACGATGGAGACGGATCGCTTGTGGGCATGGCCAGGGCGCCGCTCGCCGCTACTCGCCGTTTGTGGCCATTGTATGGAACCCGACCGGCTGTGCGAGTTTGACGCCGGGACACTCAGAGACAGAGCCGACCGACGATGTCCCCTGGCGGAGTTTGCTGGCGGCGGCGACGTCAGGCTGGCCGTGGCTTTAGCTCGACCGTGCAGCGGCGCCGCGAGCCTCTGCCGGTCCCCCTGCGGCCTCTGCTGCTGCGCCTGCTGCTGCCTCTGCTGGTTTGGCTCCGCGGCGACATTCTTGAACGTGATGGTACACTTGACGTCCTCGCCGGCGAAGACGGTCTGCTCGCGCCAGTTGATGAAGACGCGGATGTTGCTCGCGCCGTCGGGCGACATTCTGGACGAAAAAGCCCCTCAGCGAAAGACAGCGGCGTAGAGGCGTCCAGGTGAGTGCGGACGTGTCATCTCCGTCCCCGAAACTCGCTGGAGAAGAGTGGTGATGGCTGTGGACTGAGCAGTGTGAGCTCCAAATTCGATGGGGCACTTGGGGCACTTGGGGCAACGTCATGACAATGGCGCTGTTACGGGCCCGCAGTAGGGAGCGGAGCCTCCACTGTAAAGGAGGAGTGAGTGGCTTGGCATAGCAAAAGTGAAAACATTACTCCGTACTTCGTAGGTACTTTCAACAAGTGCGGCTAATAGTGGCGAATTTGTCTCTGTCCGCCAATCAACTGTGCGGAACGAACCACCTTGCACCATGCCTCCGAGATGGTATTTCGTAAACAAAGATCTCGGTTTGTACCAGAGCACGTTTGTCTCTTCTGTTCTAAATGCTCCGTGTGATATGTCTTGATGCGCTATATCTAGTTTCCCTATACGAAGTACGAAGCGCGAAGCACAGCACCCAGCTCCATCGCCTGCAACCTGCCGATGGCATGTGGACGTACTCAGTCATCTGAGAGATCCACCGCCACTTTGCCGTCGTCCAACCTCACCATCTTAAACTGCCGGGCTGGGCCAGCTCTGTCGGTATCGCCGCGTTCTCGTTTGACGCTAGCCCTATTCTCAGAGCGACAACTTTCCTACATAAGTTAAATATGGGCGGGGGGAGCACGGAATGTATACGAAGAAGTGGTCGGATTCTTACCTGCTTGGCCCGGAGCATCTGTCGGGCGAGATGACGGACCTCTTGCTCAGACAAGCCATCAATCTCGTCAAGCACTGGTGTGGATGCAGGCGACGGGGGGATGATCAACTCCCTCTGCAGCGCACCTGAGCCACATTAGCCGATGGGTAAATGCCATTTCCCTCGAATAGGGTTTGCGTACTCCGGGACCGGTACTTGAAGGAAAAGTCGCATAACTTGCGCTCATGCTTGAAGGCTAGTGCCCGCGGTTGAACGACAACAGCACCTGCTGGGAATCTGAAACTCTTCAGCACTCAAGGGTTAGTCAAGTGACCAAACGGGGTACTTACGACGTCCCATGCGAGAGCTCCTTCCCTTTCATGGACTTCTCTGCCAACTCGAAATTTGCATCGCCACGAAGAGTTGGGCCAACGAATTTCGCTGGCTCAATACCATGTGCAATTATTGCCATAACACGTATTTTCCCAAGAGAGCTAGCAGTCTTGATGTCTTGGGCGATTCTCGCTCCGGCGACGTCCTCCACTAAGGAGCAGGAAAATAAAGACGCGGGTCAGGGTACAAGTTCAAATCGAGAAGAGTATAGATAACGTACCGCTTGAAACTGGCGCAAATGTGAACTTGCGTTCAACGAACCCCCCCTTTTCATTTCCATCAGAGTTTGGGATTGAGCGAGAAAGTTCTTGGATGCAAGGTAGGTCTGGGTTGATGTCATGCTTGAAGATGCTTCTCCCCTGGACCCATGATCCGTCTATGTAGCAATGAAGCACAATCACGTCGTAGGGTGCATCAAGTTTAAACTCGGAAGTGACCGTAGCCTGTACGCTGAAGGTAAGGCCGGAAGTAGACTCAATGTAGCAAGTGCTGTGCGGAACACTGGAAGGGCCTCCCTGGTCTCCGCCAGGCGCCTCCTCTTCGGGAGTGGCGTACTCGGTCGCGATTTGGCCCGCGACTTTGACGTTCACGGTCAAGCCAGGGACAGCTTGAATGACGGCCATTGTCGCAGGGATGCTTAAACGGCGGATACCTTCGAAGGCGCTCAGAGAGAGAAATCGCCCGATTCGGTCATCTGAGAGAGATTGATTGAGCTGAGCTCTGCCGCCTGAGAGTGGCGAAGCCCGAGGTCACCTCTGGTCAGGAAGGAAGGCGCCTCGCCCTGAGTTTCAAGGCGTCCAGGCAGGCGCGTGTCGCGCGGGGTTGCACGGAAAATGTTGGTAGCGGCAGCTGCTGTTGGTGCTGGTACTGGTCTCTGAGCGACAGTGTGCAGCCTCATCAAAGGCGCCTTGTTTGCTGAGGCTGCCAAAACTGCCTGATTGCCCTGATTGCCATCGCACATGAGTGTTGGCCTGGCTGGTGAATCTCATCACGCGTGGCCACGTGCAAGGTGGGGAGGCAGCAGGAAGCGCGGGCCAACAAAACACCAACAAGTGCCTCATTCTGCTGCTCTATTGTCCAGAGGCCAAGGCATCTTATTTGCCAAATTGGACCTTTACTGTTGACGCTGGACTGGTGACATCAGTAGCTGGGAGCAAAGCGCTTTGCAGGACGGGCGGCCAGCGAGGTGGTAGCTTCACTTGAAGAAGGAAGAGAAAATTCCAGCAAATTTCTGCTCACAATGGGAGTTTTGCTCATAAGACAGGCTAAGGAGGTTCTCGGAAAGTGAGATGAGTTGTCTGGCACGTCTGGTTGGTGCTTTGGACGGCAATCTTCGGAAATGCCTTCGGCTGTCGAGCCAGGCTCTTTTTTTTGGGACGGACGGGAAAACAACCAATATTTGTCCCACTGCATGATAGAAATCGGCGGATGAACTTGGGATTCTACGCGATCCACTTCGTCTGATCTGGCAAAATCCTTGTCGTGAGAGAGCACGTGTTGATGGAGCGTGCACGGCCACAGGCAGCGGAGGCCGACGTTGAGCTGTACCTTCTTCCAATGTTACTATCCCGAACGGAGTAATCCGTAAGCGAGCTCTGTGTTTCGCACAGCGCATCAACTTGCAGGTGACAACAGCGCTAGGTCCGGTGGGAGGGAACACTCCGAGCTCGACGTCAGGGAGACGAAATATCGACGACCTTGTTCCGAGCATTCGCCACGCCGCGCCATGATGGTTGCCGGCGAGACGGAAGTTGGGGAGCTAGGACGACCGGGGACGGCGGAGAGGATGGAATTTCAGCTCCGGTGCCGCGAGGATGAGGGGTTGAGCTTCGAGGATTTCCAGGTGGGGTAATTTCTCGAGAATCCTGGCGAGACGTTCTGGACCCGAAGCAATCGAAAGCCGCATTATTTCCCGAGGATGAAAGCAGATGCAAAACAACGGTCCTTTTTTCTCTTTTCTTTTTTTTTTCGAACAATTTTTTTTTCCCCCGATCCGTCGCAAGTTGGCGAGAACTCGGTGCGCATTGTAGCTTCGCGCTCGGGATGAGTCTAGTCACGAGGCGATAGGCAGATAAGTCAGAGCTCCCCAACATCGACGTCATGTGGGGTTAGAGCTGTCGCCTGCCTGTGTGACACAAGCGTTGAGGGGCCGTTGCAGATGTCCATTCGCCTCTGCACATGCGTGGGCGCGAGACGCCTCAGACGCCCTCTCTTCCACCACGTCCCGTGTCCGGCGGGCGCCAAAAAGCGGCGTCCCTTCATCCCTAGTGTCCATCCACTCGGAGTCACCAGGGGTTCGGAAAGTTCACTGCGAGGTATAGACGATTTGTAAACAAGAGTCTATCCTGGCCGACCGGAGATGCCCTTATTGGCCACGGCCAGCGGGGAAGCGCCACGGGGCAGTGGGACGGTGTGCCATTGTATCTCTACCGGTACTGCGTGATTCGCTGGGCGCGGACSCCCGGAGGGTGTTGGAGGGGCTCCGCTCACGCTCTCCCGTGATGCAGCGTCGTTGGCTTGCCAGGGCTTGACGACACTGTTGTTTCGACCGCGGCTTTTGCTCCTACTCGTCTCTCCTCTCGACGGATAACGTCGCTCGTGGCCGGATGTGGGTTTCCTGCGGGGGGAAGCGCTGCCTGCCTTCCACAAGCCCCCAGTTCCCCGCCTTTAGTTAAGTACTTAGCCGCCCCGTTGCCACCCTGCAATGGTCAAATCTCGATTCTTTTGCTTTCCACATCCTCTTAAGTCTGAATTCCCTGGTCGCTCCTCGATCCCAATTGACAGTAAACATTGAAACGAGCAAGGACTCCATCGTCCAGCAACCGCCATCATGTCTTTGACCGTCGATCTCAAGACCCCGGTGACGGGCAGCTACAAGCAGCCCATCGGCCTGTAAGCCACCAACATCTCCCCTCTCTGTGGTAGAGGGGCTGCCACAGACTAGGAGGCCCTGAAGGAGAGACGCTGACTCGTTTTGACTTCCTTCATTCTAGGTTCATCAACAATGAGTGGGTTGAGGGTGTCGATAAGAACAAGTTCGAGGTCATCAACCCTACCACCGAGGAGGTCATCACGTCGGTCTGCGAGGCCACCGAGAAGGATGTCGACCTGGCCGTGGCCGCTGCCCGCAAGGCGTTTGAGACCACCTGGAAACAGGTCACTCCCCAGGCTCGAGGCAACCTGCTCCTCAAGCTCGCCGACCTCGTTGAGAAGAACACCCAACTGCTCGCTGCTGTTGAGTCTCTCGACAATGGCAAGTCCATCACCATGGCTACTGGTGATGTCGGCGCTGTTGTCGGAACCCTGAGATATTACGGTGGCTGGGCGGACAAGATCGAGGGCAAGACCATCGACATTGCCCCCGACATGTTCCACTACACCCGCCCCGAGCCCGTACGTGATTACCCACCAAAACCATCTTCTCCCCAAAATATGACTCTAGACTGTGACCTAACCACTAACCGGTGTTTTTAGCTTGGTGTCTGCGGTCAGATCATTCCCTGGAACTTCCCCCTGCTCATGCTGGCATGGAAGGTTGGCCCGGCCCTCGCCACTGGCAACACCATCGTCATGAAGTCTGCTGAGCAGACCCCCCTGTCGGCTCTGGTTTTCGCCAACTTCGTTAAGGAGGCTGGCTTCCCTGCTGGTGTTTTCAACCTCGTCTCTGGCTTCGGCAAGGTTGCCGGTGCTGCCATCTCCTCCCACATGGACATTGATAAGGTCGCCTTCACTGGCTCTACTGTTGTTGGCCGGACTATCATGAAGGCTGCTGCCGCGTCCAACCTCAAGAAGGTCACCCTCGAGTTGGGTGGCAAGTCTCCCAACATCGTCTTCAACGACGCCGATATTGAGCAGACCGTCTCCTGGGTCAACTTTGGCATATACTTCAACCACGGCCAGTGCTGCTGTGCTGGTACGCGTATCTTTGTTCAGGAGGGGGTCTACGACAAATTTCTCGAGGCTTTCAAGAAGCGAGCTGCCCAAAACAAGGTTGGCGACCCATTCGACAAGCACACTTTCCAAGGCCCCCAGGTCAGCCAGCTTCAGTTCGACCGCATCATGAGCCACATCAAGTCCGGAAAGGAGGAGGGAGCCACCGTCGAGATCGGTGGTGAGCGCCACGGTTACCAGGGCTACTTCATCCAGCCTACCATCTTCTCCAATGTCCGCCCCGACATGAAGATCATGCAGGAGGAGATTTTCGGCCCCGTCTGCGCCATTTCTAAGTTCAAGACCGAGGAGGAGGCCATCAAGCTGGGCAACGACACTACCTACGGCCTAGCTGCTGCCGTTCATACCAAGGACCTCAACACAGCTATCCGTGTCACCAACGCCCTCAAGGCCGGTACTGTCTGGGTCAACTGTAAGCTACACCACAGCCCATCCCCACAGCCCCATAAAGTATGACAACTAACAAACCCGCACAGGCTACAACCTATTGAACCACGCCTTAAGTGTTCCCCATCTCTTTAAACGACGTCTACAGAATGCTAATGTCCCTACAGTTGCCCTTTGGAGGCTTCAAGGAGAGTGGTATCGGAAGAGAACTGGGCGAGGCGGCTTTGGCGAATTACACGCAGAACAAGAGCGTTGCTATCAGGCTGGGAGGTGCCATGTTCGGATAAAGAGGGCATATGAGAAAGAGTGGATTGTTAAGGCTGGGACTTTGTTGGTTATTGGACGTGCTTGCGAGATCTCCCCAAAAGTGGAACGCTATCCAGCAAAAAGAAACCACGAAATCAAAAACACGAGTAATCCCGTTATCTGGCGTCGTGATCGGTTGATGTCACTAACCGAGTGCTTCTGTGGGCTTGGGCATCTTAGTAAGGCGGGACGTGGCTGGAACGTTGTCAAGCCGCCTTTTCATAGGTATCCGTACTTAACACATGTTTCCCCTACGTGTAGGCTTTTGTTCAGATCGAATCCTATCTTGGTAAGGACACTTGAAGGGACATGATAGACTGTGCCAACAGATCTATATCGGCATTGCCACCAAGTTACCTAGTTGACACGGACTGATTACCGCCGGGAAGAGATCTAGGTCACGGACCGATTACCGGGTAATGTGGATTGCGTAGCAAGAAAATACAGACTTG
>LFRF01000002.1:782115-795949 GCA_001189435.1 Tolypocladium ophioglossoides CBS 100239 | reverse complement strand
ACCTTCTCGAAGATTTCCTGGGAAATCTGCCCCCGGGGAATGTCTTACGGGTAGAAATCTTATCCGTACTTTTCCCAGGGTAGGTACCGTTCGGTATCACGGACGAACGGGTATCTAGTTGATACGGACGAACGAGAGTCAAGTTGATACGGACGAATGGGATTCTGGTTAATACAGACGAACGGGAATGAGGTTGATACTAACTTGTTAAGTCGTTAATACCACCGTGTTGAGTCTAAATACCAGGCATCTTGTTTGCTTCTACTATGTAACAGCACCGATCGTAGGAACAACACCGACCGCAGAAGGAATTTACGCATATCTCCCTATTTGCTGTCCGTTGCCGTCCTTGCTGCCCCTTGCTGTTACTTGCTGTTCCTTGCTATCCCTTGCGGTTTGTCGGCGCTACTTCGAGATTTATAAAGGCTAACATACCTTACTGCGAAGGACTACTCTTTCTAGATAGAAGCGCTTCTTCTACCTCTACTAGAATATATATTAAGTGGCATTGCAAGTGCCGCTTAGAGCGCGAGTTCCAAGTAGTCAGCTATTACTCTTGCAAGGTATAACATTGGAGCCTTGGCACACTGGATGAGATGCTGCATATCACTACGCGCTGACTTACGAAAACTTGTCCATACTTCTCTTTTGATTCATCTCAGACAACCATCCAAAGAACAGTAATATATGAAAGCTCCTCCTGCGCGCGGGACTCGATGCGCTAATCCGCTCGATATGCTATCAAGACCGGCGAGGATCGCATCTGCGACGAGGAGTATTGAGGATGTCAATGCCGCGGATGGCGCTGTTGTCTAAAGTGCGCTCAGGTCGGAGCGCATAGGCAGAAGATCCTATTTGGTCTTTTTCAAACGGCTCTTCCATGTTCTTCCACATTGTGAAATGGTGAATGCCTTCGCAGAAATTTTGCGTGGTGGCGCCGAGGTCGGTGATGGGGTTGGCGATAATCAGGTCGACCTCGTCTGAGTTGACGCGTCGTAGCAGTCCGAGAAGCCACCTTTCTTGCAGAGCAGTTCGTTGAGCTGGCCGCACTTGGAGGCGGTGCCGCTAAGGATCTCCAATAACGCTATCTAAGTCCATCTCGAACATGTTTCGATGCTTTCTAGATCGATCGAGCATGAGATCTTGTGCCCACTAGGCCGCTCGTTTTCCAACTATGATAAATCGCGCTATTACAAAACTAGAGTGAGAAAGTACTTCTTTAGGAAGCTTCAGAACGGCTTCTTGAATCCTAACCTGGTTGGAGATGTGTATAGCTCAGAGCAGGCTTTGCCTTCCACTTCAAAGCGAACTTTGCCAACATCCGAGATGACCTTGGCCAGTTTCGGGAGCAATAGATTCATCGCATCCCACATAAGAATCAGCGCTGCATTATCAGTGATATAGCAACTCGCTGCTTATTAATTAAGGGAGAGTCAGTAACTACTTCAGGAAGCTTCGGGGGGGGACGACGGACCAAATACTCACTCTGCAGTGAATAATGCTCGCCGCAGCCGTCGCCGCAGCCCAAAAAGCGTGGACATGCGCCATAACATCATGTCGTCGCTTCTTCTCAACGACCCGCGCAATCTCAAAGTCTGTGTCGCTTACGCAGTACTTGAACCTTCATCTGCTCCAGCGCTTCCGAGGTGATGGCCTCGATGCCGAGCTCTCTCCCGCTCTCGGCAAGGTAAAGCCACAGTCTCCGATTTTTAGTGGCGGGAGCGCTGGCTGAAGAGTTGCGACATCGCTGCWGTACCGCGTTGTCAAAGAGGTCTGGTAATAGGTGTCAAAGGCCGACGAGCCGGCCTTTGCTTTCATCTGGTCGAGCTTCCACTGCAGGTCTCGGACCAGGGCCTCCATATCTGCTGTTGTATCCGCCAGCTTGGCTTGATTGCTCAAGATACGGAAGTATGAGTCGTTGCTTCAGAAGAGTGCAAGCACGTGGGGCCGATTTTTCTTTGGCGGCCGTGGTGGTCAGGTGGCCCACTTAAAAGTCACTGTGGCACCCGACTTCTATCGCCTGCGACAACCTCGGAACAACAGCTCACGACAACCATCGCGACGTAACAAGCAACAAGCACAAGCAGCGTCGCGAATCTCCCAGCGCGTGGCCCGAGGGAGTCGCCATGTCTTCCAAGTATGAGCTGGAGCCACAGCCCACAGCGTCGGCCATCATCCACACGACGCTCGGAGAGATCTTGGTCGAGCTGTTCGCGAAGCAGACGCCATTGACGTGTCGAAACTTCCTCCAGCTGAGCCTCGACGGATACTACGATGGCACGATATTCCACAGGCTGGTTCCCAATTTCATTCTCCAGGGCGGAGACCCTACCGGCACCGGGAATGGCGGCGAGTCAATCTATGATGGAGGCGCGTTCAGCGGCGACCTGGGCCCGTGGCCCATGGACGAGCGCCGTGGCAAGAATGCGGGACCGACGGGCATCAACTTCAAAGACGAGTTTCACTCGCGCCTAAAGTTCAATCGACGCGGTCTTTTGGCCATGGCAAACGAGAGTCGGCCAGACACCAACGGGAGCCAATTCTTTTTCACCCTGGACAAGACCGAGGAGCTGAATGGCAAGAACACCATGTTTGGAAGGGTCGCGGGTGACACGATATACAACCTGGCGAAAATTGGGGAATCCGAGGTGGACGAAGCGTCTGAACGACCGCTGTATCCGGTCAAGATCCAGAGAATCGAGATCTTGGTGAACCCGTTCGAGGACATGCAGAAGCGATCGAGAGTGGCCACGCAAGACCAGCCCAAGGCATCCGCGGCAAAGGACAAGAAAAAGAAGAGGAAAGGCGGGAAGCAGCTTCTCAGCTTCGGCGGAGATGAAGGAGAGGACGAGGTGCCGGTGTTCAAGAAGCCCAAGTTCGATACAAGGCTCATCGCGGAGGAGGAAGCCGAGGAAGCGAAATCGCGAGATGTGAAATCTTCCAAAAAGAAGGACCCAAAGGGCGACAAGCTAGCAAAGACTGTTACGGCCGAGGCAGAGAAAGACCGGGACGAAGGCGTTGAGGATTCTGGGTTGAAGGCCAAGGATATGCTGACGGGAGCACCAACGTCTAAAGCACGAGAAAAGTCCAGAGCTTCATCACTGGAGAGCTCTGCGGAGCCAGAGCCCCCCAAGAAGACGGCGCTTGAAAAGGCCAACGAAGAAATGGCCGCCTTGAAAGCTTCACTGAGACGGACAATCCACTCCGAACAGCCCGTGAAAGAAAAGGATAAGTCTGCCTTAGAGTCGATGATACCGGAGACTTCGATTCGCGGACGCAAGAGGCGACCGGCAGGCAACAATGCAGCCAGCAGCGACGAAACTACGACGCTTCGTATGCTGAAGGCGTTTCAATCGAGGCTGGAAATAGCCCCACCCAAAAAAGACGCAGCACAATCATCGGAGGTGAAGGACGACAACGATGGCGACAAACACGCTCCAGATGAGGAAGCGGAGTTGTGTGACCTGCACTTTATTGCCAACTGTCAAAGCTGCACACGGTGGGACAGGCAGGAAAGGGAAGACAGCGACGACGAGGGTTGGATGTCGCATGCCCTCTCCTTCGCCGCAGACAAGCTGGGTAAGGATCTCAGCAATCGCAAGAAGGCAGAAGAGGAGCTCGTGGTAATTGACCCCCGAGAGAAGGCTCGCACGCTCAAGGAAGAGAAGCGAGCCCAGCGGGATGCGCGAGCGGGCGGATCTGGACGCGAGTGGGACAAGACGAGGGATCAAGCGCGCAACGCCCAGATGGCGCGGGCTGCGTCGCTTGCGGGAAGAGGAGCCAAGTGAGGAGGCGTTGGTACCGTGTAAGATATTTAGTGAGATTTGTGGACAGCGGGATGCAATGATTGATCAACGATACCTAGCACTACGAAGTACAGTGCTAGAGTAGGTGACCGTGTACATTCAGCGCACGCGCCTGGTGTCACACCACAAGTAATCGCGGCGGATTTCCTTTTGCTGTCGTGCTGACGGCCGATGTCCGTCTGCGGATGACTTCCGTCCAATCAATGGGCCCGCAAGCAATTCCGCGACGATGAGGCTGAGAGCAAGTCTGAGAGCGAGGGTACCAGACTCTCCATCCTCAGACTGCCTCATCACGTGGCTTCGGACTGGGTTCCCGCCGTGCGGTGTGATTGGGCAGCAATGGTTCTTCTGGGGATGACATCGTAGGTCGACCCGCTCTCTTGCCCGGGGATTGTGCTACTAGCATTTATTGCATTCAATCGAGATTCCGTCAATACGCTTGCCAGGCCTCCTCATCAGTGCTCTCGTTTCCGTCGTTTCCTTCCGTCGCTACGGAAGAGACGGGTCGTTTCGGGCGAAGAACCACGGCCTCCATCACGTCGACGCGGGGACAAACAATAGCACACGGCACGCTTCGTCCCTACGTGAGTGCTTGATCACAGCTTTCTAGACTGCCGCAACTGACGGACCGAGCGCCTTCGAGACAGAGCGCCCTCTGCAGCGCCTGCGCTCTGCTGCCTGCGCTCTACTGCATACTCGATCTGCGATTGGTGCGACGCCGCTGTTGCTGTGCTTGCCATCCGGTCGTGCTGTGGAACACAACCCAATTGCGACGACCCTGCCGCCTGCTGTCGTAACGGAGGAGATCTGCCAGCCTTGCTGCGAAGCAGCCGTGCCACCGGCTACCATACATCGACGAAAGGCTTTCCGAAGACTCGGGGATACCCCCAAGCTCGCTGTACCCAAGGTATCGATACCGAACGACGACGAGCCGAACGCGCTTGCGCTGAAGACTCCAGGTTTGAGTCTTGGTCCCAGGAGATCCTGCGTTCCGGCACTCTGTTTCTGGGAACTGCTAGGCCGCACGAGAAACTAAGGGTTTTATCCTCTACGCGCGCTGGCGCGACCTATTGAACGACCACGCACCGAGGCGATCCCCCGCCGTAGGTGATTCTTATGTCTGCGTCCAATTCGAGGAAGCGAGCAGCGCCAGGTGCATCGCCCATGGTACCATATCAGCAGCGTGTCCAGCAACCGTACATGGCTGATAATGGCGTGGGAGATCCGATGATGCGATGGAATGGTGGGAGCGATGGCTCCGAGTTTGTCGACAGCTCGGGGCATGCTGGGAATCAGTTTGGCCTCGTCCCCTCGCAGCCGCAGTATACGCCGACCGTCTCAACCCCTTCCAACTCCCTTGCGCGTCGACCAATGAACCAGGCGCTGGTACCAACAAACTCACGGTCCAATTACGACTCCTCGGTTGAGCCGTGGACCGGTTTTGGCGACGACAACAACGCGTTGTTGCAGCAAAACACTGGCGAGGGGTTGGTCGAACAAGACAACGTTGAGGTGTTGGAGGAGATGGCGGCAAAAGCGAAGCGAGAGTCGCAAAGCAAGCGCAAGCAGATTCCTCCTTTCGTGCAAAAGCTCAGCAGGTTCGTAAACTCAGGGATGCCGAACGAGTAGTCCCGTCTCATAAGCTAACGGGATCTAGCTTTCTCGAGGAGCAAAAAAACACGGAGCTCATCCGCTGGTCTGAAAAGGGAGACTCATTTATCGTCCTGGACGAGGATGAGTTTGCCAAGACGCTGATTCCAGAGCTGTTCAAGCACAACAATTACGCGTCCTTTGTCCGGCAGCTCAACATGTACGGCTTCCATAAACGTGTGGGCCTGTCGGACAACTCGATGCGAGCGAGCGAGCGCAAGAACAAAAGCCCGAGCGAATATTACAACCCTTTCTTCCGGCGAGGACACCCTAACTTGCTGTGGCTGATCAACCAGCCCAAGAGCGGGAGCAAGGCTAAGAAAGGCGGTAAGAACGCAGAAGGAGAGGGCGACAGCGATGAAGATGGTGGGAACGAGGATGTGGCGACTCAAGGTCTGGGCGCATCGACTGCCTCAGCCAGCCGCTCGTTGCCCGCGGCGGAGTCACAACCGTTGCCGAAGAAAGAGATGGCCGTGATCAAGGAAGAGCTGACCAAGGTTCGAGAGCAGCAGAAGATGATTCTCGGTGCCATCAACCAGCTGCAGCGAAACAACAACGACCTGTACAGCCAAGCACTCATGTTTCAGAACCAACACGACCGCCACCAGAACTCGATCAACGCGATTCTCAACTTCTTGGCCAACGTCTTCCGTAAGACTTTGGAGGACGGTAGCCATCAAAACGTGGGCGATATCATCTCCAGCTTGATGACTAACCAGGGAAACCAGCCGTCCCATCAGCAGGGCAGCGTTTTCGACCTCGGAGACTTTGTTCAATCGCAGGTGGACCCGGCTTCCTCGCTCGGCGGAGCCCATAAGAGAGCCCGCGGCTTGCTCCCGCCCATCCCCAACCAGAACGAAGCGTCAAAGCCTAGCAGATCGTCGCCAGCCGGAAGCACGGCATACCATCCGATGGTCAATCAGAATCCTGAGATGGGTCACGTCACGGAGCTGGTGGATCCCGACACGCCGCCGAGCCTCCGTCAAGAGCTGGAGACGAATCCTCAGGAACGGATGATGAAGATCATCAACGACCACAACGCAACCAACACTTCGGGCATGAACCTGCCCGAGGCCGCGGAGCTTGTAGCCAACGCACCGAGTACCCTGAACAAGGACCAGACGAACAAGTTGGTCGATTTCATGTCACGGCAGACGTCGTCACCTTCTACAACACCGTCAGTCCAGACACCAGCGGGACAACCGACTGGTGTGCCGCCAAAAGCGCCAACATCTGGCATCTCGCCGCCTCCCGCAGACAGCGGCGCCGCGCCGTCCTTGTCACCAATCATGCGATCGCCAACCATGCAACCGCCTTCTCTACACCAAATCAACACGAACCAGGTTGACCTCGACCAACTACAGCGGTTGCAGAGCGAACAGGATGCGAAAATCCACGAACTCAGCGAAATGCTCGGTCCACTGAGTCCCTCGGGCCATATCCCTGGGCTGGGCGACGGCAACGACGCATACTTTGATACCCCCAACGTCGATCTGGATCAGTATTTCGATAGCAACGCATTCTTAAACGACGCGAACTTTGGAGACGGGTCTGATTTCAACTTTAACTTGGACGCGGGCGGGATGCACAACCCGCTCAACTCCAACGGTGGCGAGATTAAGCATCAAGGCAAGGACACCCCGAGTCCGACGGGAACCGAGGAGATTCAACGAGACGATTTCGGCGGAATGAGCCCGGATCGCGATAGCAAGCGGCGGCGAATGGGTTAGCTGGGAGGCTGCGTTGTTAGTCTTTGCGCTCGCTGGTATTCCTGTAGATACCGGTCCGGATAGATCCCCACGCGCATATCGCAGCGGGGATATTGCATCACACGTTGAAATTGGGGCTTTGATATCATGAAGGGGCGTCTTTTGGACCGTTGCTCATCTGATGTACAGGAGGATTGCGAATCATGAGGATATGAAAACAAGGAGACAGGGTCAAAAGGGGCTCAGGGCTTGGCATTGGGCGGAAATGCCGAAGAGACTATATGTCAGAATGTGGCCGAGTCATACATATGCGCCTGCATTTCATCGGCTATGGATGTTTGCTGGTGTGGTGAATGGTTTATTCTGTGCCAATGTTGACCTCTGTGTACCGGCATGCGTAAATCGGCTATAACACGGCACTGCCACTCATGCCCCTCAAGCGGGCAAGATTGACTTCTGCAACGTCCTCTTTCGTAGCAAGCCTGAGTTTCTTCTGACGAGGTACGATTGCTTTGGACATCCAGCCACGACCCTGGGGATTCTGCTTCAGGGCCGCGGGCGAGGATAACACCATCGGAGCATGGCGGACTATGGCTAGACGCGGCCCTGCAACTATGCCCGCACGCAGCGAGTCTGCATGATTCAAGTAGTTGCCCCGACAAGCGGCTCAGATCCATATGCACCCGGGAAGCGAGAGCGCCTCGTTGTGGCGCGAGTAATGCCCCGAACAAGAGCCTAATAGGTTATCAAGGACGACGCGTATGGCTCAACCCGCCAAGGGATTCGCATGTATCGTCACCCGCTCGATCCGGAACGGCTCCTTGGCGCGGTTCTTCTTATCCACACCGACGGCCTCCATCTTGGCCAGCGTGACGAGGCTCTCATCGCCAATGACCTTTCCAAAGATGGTGTTCATGCCGTCGAGATGCGGCGCCTTGTCAAAGGTGATGAAGAACTGCGAGCCGTTGGTGCCGGGGCCCTTGTTCGCCATGGACACGACGCCGCGCGCCCCATGGCGCAGCGCGGGGCGGATCTCGTCGTCGAAAGCGGCGCCCCAGATGGAGCGGCCAGCCTTGGGGTTCTCAGGGGTCGGGTCGGCGGGTGCGCCTGTCTGGACCATGAACTTAGGGATGAGGCGGTGGAAGGGCGACTTGTCGTAGTAGCCGGACGCGCAGAGGGCGAGGAAGTTCTGCCCACGGCGCCGGTCAGTTGGCTGGTGCGCTGGATTGGGGGCTGCGTCCTCTTACCTCGGCGGTCTTGGGGACGCTGTCGCAGAAGACCTCGATCTTGACGTCGCCGAGGGACGTGTGCAGCGTGACGGACATGTGCGGCGGCTATGTGTCGAGCGCAGCGCGTGGGCGCAGTCGCGGCGAGGCTATTCCTGTAGGAGCGGGCTCGGGGTATGCTGAGGTGTTGGTTTGGACTTTTCGTGAGCTCGGAAGATGGAAGGGGATCCGAGATCTGGGAGCGGGCCTAAGCCCAAGCGGGAGCAGCGGAGAGGGGTCAGGGATGGAGAGCTCCAGCTGCTGCGACGTCCCCAGTTATGGAGGGGCAGCAAACAAAGAGGCGCGTGCAGCTGGATCTGAATGTGACGGTGGAAATGGAGGGATGTCATTCATGTGAGCTTGGCAGCATCGTTGCAAGATGTAGAGTCGTACGGAGTCTGCGGATCGTCGAGCGGTGGCCGCTCCGTGCACTTGGAAGTGGGATGCCCAAACATGACGCCCTTTCAAGACGTTCAGATCATGCAGCCCACTCTCCAATCGACGGCATGAAAACGTGGCTGCCTGCATAAATGCGCCGTGAGATGCCATCCCATGACGCCGACGCTGCCTTGGCTGAATGAACGCTGACCGATGACGAGCTGGACTGCGCGGCTGAGGCCCGTCAGACCGATATGAGGCCCATCTGGCGCGGCGTGAACCAACCACCTCTGCTTGCGAGAAAGGGACCGTATGAGCGAGCGATGGCGGGCCGTCAAGGAAAGAGACTCGCTCCCATGGCGTCTCCAACGTCGCGGTGAGGTCACACGAGCCCGCGGGTTCGGGCGCGGCGCTGAAGCGGGTGAGGTGGGTGCCGCTGAAACCTTGATTGCGCCCACTAAATCGCCATTCGCGGGGGCGCTGGCAGCGTTGATCCAGCACCGAGACGCGCGCCGTCATGCAGCCCCGAGCAACGGGTGGTTCTGCGAAGCTCGTCCGCCTCTGCTGAAACAATATTGCTGCCTTCTTTGTGCCTTTCATTATTACATGTTGCATTCCCGGGGCCCTTGACGCCCGCCCTGCGTGCGCAATCGAGTCTCGCCGCCGATGCTGGCCCACGTGCCTTAAAGAGGCTCCCTCCCGTCCAATTTCGCCGCGGCGCATGGAGGCTCCGGCTAATCAGATTGATGACGAGCTGCCGTGCCTGACCTGAACGCTTGCTGCTAGACTCGTCCATCCGGCCGTCTGTTCAGCCGGAACACGGCGAGCATTCTTACCGACGAACCTGACCTTACTGACCGTACTTACCTAACCCCCGGGGCCGCGCACTCCATCCTCGGCGTCCCCTATTTACACCGTAGCCAACGGCGACAACCCGCAGAGTCGAGGGGGCTGACGCGACGTCGACGATTCGCACTTCGCACGCCCTCTCCTGGGATGCGACCAGCACAATCCATCCCCTTCGGCCTCGACGACGACTCTCGTGTGCCGTTGCACGCCTCTGCTACCCCACTCGGACTGTGACGCCGAGTCGGCGCTGCCCGCAACAACACCATCACCACCATCCGCGTTCGACGACGACATCCTCGCGCACCTCGCGACCTCATACATGTCAGCGTCGATTGCGGCTGACCTCGACCCCGCCAAAGTTGCACCCGTCGTCCCCGTCGCTGCCGCCGCCAGCGTACCTGAGGTGGCGGGAACAACAGCGACATCATGGCCTCTGCGCCAGCCAGCGTGAGGGTTTCGGGCCCTCCAAACAGCGGCTTCCTCGTCGGCTACCCTGGCATCTCGGCGACTCTGGTACGTCGCGACCGTCTCTACCCCTCCCCTGATGTCGGTGCCGTGATCCGGAGCACGTCAATGCTGACTCGCGCAGCCGCGCATCGAAGGCAAGGTCGAGATCCGGCCCGGCCAGGGCTACTCGATGCCCGTGCCCGTCTCATTAGTGCGAATATGCCTGCAGCGCCGCGAGACGATACACCCGGACGCCGATAACATCGCCAAGAGGCATCTCGGCACGCCGCGGAGGGAGACGACGGACGTGGTCGGCAAGGAGGTCCTGCTCTTCCGGTGCTCCACGGGCAAGGAGGCCGAGAGCGTCATCGCCATGGACCTGCCCTTTGTACTGTTTATTCCCTTTGGGAGGGGCGGCGAGGAGACGAACCGAAGAATCCCCCCGGCCTCACTGCAGCTTCCCAGCAGGACGGCCGAGACGTACTACGAGCTGGTCGTGACGGTGCAGCAGGGCCACAGCAGCCAGTACAAGTACAGCTTCCCCATTCCGCTGCAACGCTACGACACGCTGTCGACGTTTGGCATGTACAACAAGCCCGAGACGAAGCTCGTCACGACGGACAACGTCGTCCATCTCGGCATCAACCTGCCGCGGTGGAGCTTTGGCCCCAGCGACCCCATCACAGTATACATCAAACTCTCGCCCAACATGGACTGGCTGAGCAAGGCCAAGAGAGTCACGATTGAAAAGATTACGCTCACAATAGAAGAGGAAATCACGTATAACCCAGAAGGGGATGAGCCGACCAAGAAGGTCAACAAGCTGTCGAAGCAGACGCAACAAGTCAAGATGAAGATGCCCGAGGCCGGATACGCCACCAACATTGGGCTGGTCTTTCCGTCAAAAGACCCGAGGGACCCTGAGGGCATCGTCAAGAGGGGGAAGCCGGCGTTTCCACAATATGAAGTGGCCACTTTTACCACGACGTCGAGCCTGTACAAAATTGAGTTCTATGTTAGCATCAAGGTAATGCGGCTCTGCTCACCTTCTTCACCGCTACCCCTTGCTCACTGCCTGCTCCAGGTTCAATTAAGTGGCGCCCGCGACGTCAACCTGCGGCAGCCGATTGTCATCTGCCCGCTGGATCAACAAGGGTGCAAGGAGGAGATGGACGCCATCGAGCAGTCTGCCAAGGACGCGGCTCTAGTCGACCCAAACAACCCCATGCTTCCGGCTCGCTCCATCATCCTGGCCACCGACCGAGACTCATTGCGCGCGCTGGGACTATGTACCGTCGGCGGCCAGAAGAAACCATTTATCGACTGAGGACGCAGCGCTCCAGGAGTGCATCGGAAGCACGACAGGGGGAGCGAGGAGTGTAGAAAGTCATGTTAAACCAGGCCGGATTGGACTACACGTTGGCTGCGCTTTATACCCTTGGAAGGGGCGTTTTCAAGCTCTGGGTCAGCGAACTTGGGAGGATCGACATATTTTTGTACAACGGCATCCCGGACGGCGTTTGGAAAGGGGGGAGTTGGCGATTGCAGCTGGGATCTACCATTTACAGCGGCGGAACCGGACCGGTGCGTTACGGACGTTTCAAGTAGATTTTTAAGCACGGGCCTGGCAGTCGTAGCCGGCCACTAGCCAATATGAACATATTTGATGCCTTGCCCTGATGTCCAAGCCACTGCCTACCTTCAGTGGAAAGTGATGCGAATAGGGTCATGAAAAAAGCATCGGCGCAGGCACGACACCAGTAGAAAGCCCTGAACAAAATAAATCAACCAAAACCAAGCGTATCGAAAAGCAAGGGGCAGAATAGTTGACAATCGGCCCAAAAAAAAGTCTTGGGAGCCGTAGGGATCGAACCTACGCGTGCGATGCACATTGCGGTTCAAGAACTAACGCTTCCTGGGAAGGAAGGTACCTAAACACAACGCCTTAACCACTCGGCCAGACTCCCATACCCTCAAAGGTAGGTTCTCGAAATTAGGTGCTATATTAGTGGCACGAGCGTGACGGGTTGACCTACCGGGAAGCGTGGTGGTTGCCCCACTACGGGCGATGGTCGCTGGAAAACGCAGCCTCAGATGAAACTGCTTACTCACTTCAATAACATCTCACTTCAATAACAGCTCACTTTCGACGACTCATCGACTATATTTCCTCCGCTGGGTTGGAAACTGTTGCGACTGGGGTTCAAAGATACCAACAGTTTGGTGGTCCTTGACCGCACTTGAGACTGGTTGACGCCCCACTGATCCGTCAACACGGCCATCTGTCTCATGCTCATCACCAGAGGTGCCCGCCGACGACGTTGCGCCCTGTCCTGAACTCGACGTAGAGGTGACATATTCACTTTCAACACACAGGCGGCATTTAGATCTCGGTTCCCCAGCTCAGCCACGCGATTCAGCCATCGCAGCGTACGCGGACACAGCCAACTCGCCACCGCGATGCCATTTGATGACGACGACAACCCGCAGGCCGGGGACGCATCTCCCGCAGCCCACGGGGACGACGCGCCTACCGCCGCAGAGGACGCGCTCGAGGACGGCGTGCCCGACTACAAGCTCTTCGCGTCCATGTTCGAGAAGGCGGGCGTCTCTAGCAAGGCGATTCGCAAGGGCGAAAAGGACTTTGAGGCGCACGGGACCAGGGCGCAGGATGGGGCGCTGGAGGCGAGCCGCAGGGCCATGGAGGATGTCTTGAGCTACACCCGGACGCACCGCGCGGATGCGTGGATCAGGGGCTGGTACTTCCCGGACCGGTGGGCAGGTGAGGCGGGCCAGGATATGTTCCTGAGAGACCGGGTGGTGGTGATGGAGCAGGAAAAGGGCGGCTGGATGAAGGATATTGGACGGACGGTTTCGGGCAGCAAAGACCAGCCTGGTGTGGGGAGATTATGGCTTCTCCCCGAGGAGGCTCTCTATCTCGTCGAACGAGGGACGATTGATCTCTGGTGGCCGGACATGGCGCTGGGGGACCTTCTCCCACCGGGCGAAGCAGCTGGCGACGCATCTCGACCCGGATTCGGCCTCGATGACTACGAGGCTGGCTTGCCTCTCAGCCTCGAGGCGGCATACTCGTTGCTCATCGGCTACGACGGCGAAGCAGGCAAGACGTCTCTGCCTAAATACCAGGTCTACACGCACCTCAAGCGGGCGGGGTTCCACATCCTGCGAGTGCCGCCGCCCGAGCCACCACGGCGCGTCGAAGACTCGGGCCCGCCACCGCGGAGCCTGTGGCAATGGCTCTTCTCGTTTGTAACCTGGGACAGACGGCCCAGGCAGAGCCCCTTTGGCCCGCTCGTATCACCAGGTATCTACCGTGCCTACCGGCCCATCTACCAACGCCTCGCCCTCCTCCCTCGCCACCAGCCCGCCCTCCTACCGCCCGCGCCTCACATCCCCCAGGAGCCCTTCCGGGTGTGCTACCACGTGTGGAAGCCCGGCGGCGCGCCCTTTTCCAAGAAGAACCCCCCGGCGCCCGACTTCCGCATCGCGGTGGTGGACACGGGCGACTCGTGCCTGCCGACGCTGGGGCAGATGACGCCGCTGCTGGAGTCGACGCCGCTGGCCCCGCCGGCCGGGGCGGCGATGCAGGGGCCGGGGCGGCTGTACCAGCGGCTGAAGCACGGGCACAGGAACGTGCTGGTTGCGGTGGTGGACCGCGGGCTGGTCAATTTTATGAGGTTTGGCGAGGGGGCGTTTGGCGAGGAGAGGT